>CAEGAF010169428.1:0-27547 GCA_903067075.1 Micropoecilia bifurca
GTGTGTGTGTGTGTGTGTGTGTGTGTGTGTGTGTGTGTGTGTGTGTGTGTGTGTGTGTGTGTGTGTGTGTGTGTTGTGGTGGGGGCCTTTTGTGGAGATGACAATAGCAGCAAGAAGTCCCAGGGCAGCGCACCGGTGCCCCGAGTGAGGCAGGCAGCTGCCCAGCCCGAGGTGAAGGCTGCTGGGATACGGAGGACCAAGCAGAGGAGGAGGAGGACGGTGGTCTGTGGGGAGACTCCAAACCCGTAGAGCCAGATTGACTGCTCTCCTGGACCGACAGAGCCCCTCCCCTCTTACTCTAACACAAACAACCTGATGTGAAAGTGGGAGCTATACCGAAGCACATGCTGTTAGTGAACTAACTAGGAAGAGGGAAGATTTTTCTATGTATACAACATGAGTGAGGGTTAGAGTAGGGTTAGGAGATTAGGGTTAAGATATTAGGGGTAGGATACTAGACGTAGGATATTAGGGATAGGAATGGGTAAGCTATTAGGGTTAAGATATTAGGGATAGGGGTAGCAGGAGTTGATTTCATCATGAAGCTGCTTTCATCCATCCAGCCTCAGCAGCTTTTTTTTTTCCAGCTCACACAGGAGAAAGCAGAGGACAGACAGTGCTGCAGTCAGCCACGGTCTTTGTGCTGCAAAACTAGCTCAGCCCAGCAGAAATGGATGCAGAGGGGAGGGGCATGTGAGTGTGTGTGTGTGTGTGTGAGAGAGAGAGAGAGAGAGAGAGAGAGAGAGAGAGAGAGAGAGAGAGAGAGAGAGAGAGAGAGTGAACGGAGAGAGCTAAACGAAAAGAGTGTGTTCTGGGTGTGTGGAGTATCTTGCAGAGAGCGAAGCACGGTTTTCTGCAGCCGAGAAACAGTCCGAAACACCGCACACCCGTCAGCAGATTGAATTTCCTCAAGCACGTTAATTAAAAATCATACAGAGGAAAGAAGAGAGAGGGCAAGGAGGTGGAGGGGGGAGAAACAGAAAGAGAGAGAAGGAGAGGGAGCAAGAGACGCCCTGGAACCTGAATGAGACATGTCCACACAGGAAGCCAGGGCCCCAGAATAGCAACAGGAAGCTGGCCCCGGACTCTGAATTCTGTCAGCGTCAGAGGCTTCGCAAAGCAGGGCTGTGCTGCACAGCGTTATGAAAGCTGTACTGAGAGAGGAGAGGGAAAGAGAGAGAGGAGGGAGGGGAGGAGGCGGCCGGCAGAGGGCACGGGCGAGGAAAAGAGAAAATGAGAATTTAGACTGAAAGAGGAATGAGGGAGAGAAGGGATATAGGTGTGTTAAACATGGAGAGAAAGAGAAATGCAGGAAAAATAAGATGACGGTAATGTAGGGAAAGCTACAGAGGGGGCAGGGGCTGGAAGGAAAAGGGACACGAGGAGGAAGGAAAAAAAAAAAGAAAAAAAATCTAAGTGGGCCGGGCCTTGTCGGGCTGATTGCTCCAGAGCTATGTCGCAAAAACAAGCTTAGCTGCCGCAGGAGAGCCGAACTGGGCAGGGCTGAGCGGGGAGCGCAGGATGGAGAAGGGAGTTGGGGGTGGGGGGTTTAAAAGTGTAACAGGAAAAATAGAAGATCATTTAGTTTCACATCGGGAGGCTTGGTACATAAAATTAAAGGTCATTAAGGCAGGGGGACCTGCTGCTGGGAAGTAGGTGGTCTATTGCAACTGCACAGAATAACAGCGTTTCTCTGGGAGGGCAAATGGTAAATGATTCAGTCAGAAAATTAAAGGGAACAATCTGCATTAACCCAACATGCGTTTTGTCTTTAACGTATTCTGAAAATAAAAACGAAGCAAAAGCTGAACATGCTTCCCCCCCCCAATGTTCACTAGAAACTCAATTATACAAATATTGTAGGAAAGTTTGGATCATATTTATGCTTACAGGAGATGTATTCAAGTTATTAACGGCCAGCAAGCATCAACACTTTTGCTTTCTAGTCCAGCAACTGAGTTAGTCTTTATTCAGATTCACAATCCAAGTCTTATTTCCTATGCTCCTGAATGCACCGTTAAGCAGCCACTAACAAGACCAGGCTGGATGGAAACCATTATAATGAAAAGGACAAACTCAATACGTAATGAAAATTTGAGATGTAACACCAAATTGTCTGGTTAGGAAATCCAATAATCATTTTTTATTCTTTAGAAAGTGATTGCACCATGCCTTGGTGCACCCTGCTCACAGTAACCTTAGAAATGTTTGAGATGCAAATGTACCTGGAGAAAAACACTTGGCATCGTCTCCTTTAGGGAACTTTTTAACCTTGGTTACTCTGAGCTCAGCTTTATCAGATTATCATAAACTCAATAATCCCAACTTCTTCATTGCTAAACCTCAACAGTTCGAGTTGATCACAACACTTTTTGTTGCGGAAGTTGTTTAAGAGGAAACAACAGCCTCAAGAAGCTTTTTAAAAGAAACTATATTTTCTACTAAACAATGTTGGCTTTTCATTCAGGCTTGTATTTTCAGAAAATTAACTTATTTATAGATTTATTTTGTGACGCGTGTCTAAAATACTTGGGAAAAGAATTCAGCTTGGGAGGCTGAAATACTTACGTGCAATGCTACTTGACATAATATTAGTTAGCCTTTGTAAAGCTAACAATCCAGGAATAAAACTTATTTTCCTTGGTGTTGATTGGCTGGACTCTAAATAGTAAAGGAAGACAGTAGCATTACAAATGAGTGCAAATCTTTGTCTATATTCTACTAATGCTGGAAAAAAACACTATTTTGCAATTGCGGTGTTTCCATTAAATATTTTATTATTATTTATTTTACGTTGACTGTTCTATTCCTAATTGCACTGACTGAAGAAATTAAAGTTGTGTTGTTTTTACATATTTGACCAAACTTGTGAATCTACTTGTGGATTTGCTGTGTTGGTGCCGTGATAGCAAATAAATTTGTAATGCAGTTATTTGTCTGCGTTTCAAAAAAAAAAAAAGGAAATGCTTTGAGTGAACTCAGATGACTTTCTCTATCGGACCGGCTGATACTAAACCTCATATCTGTCTTGGTATTGAAAGTGAAAAAAGTGAAAAAAATTGTTGCATCCCTAACAGAGGCCAGAGATCAGATACAACGCACTGAAATCTAAATACTACGTCTTCATTACTGATTGTTTGGTGATCACATGTTCCCCAAATGGCTAACTGCTAGAAATACTAAAAATAAAACAGTTTTCTTTGTGAGAAAGTTGAGTGTCAGAGCTCTAACTACACTCACAAGCATTATCAGACGACCTTATTACTGTAACTGTGTTTGATTCTGATGAAATCGCGTAAAAATGTCAGTTTTAAAGTTGGTGAAGGGAGAAAACTGGATGAATGATAGATGCAGCACAACTACAAAGATAGGAAGTCAACTTGCAATATCTCAGCTAAATGAGGTGTTGGTCCATCATTAGTCAGACAGAAGTGTAAAATCTACATAGAAACACTAAACTTAAAAATTAAAACTTGTCACGATGAAGTTGTTAAGGCCGATCCCGAGAAACGAGGGGCAACTTCACGGGAAGACCGAAAAACCAACTTTGGCCTGAGAGTGTGACCAACATGTGACCTTCCTCTCAAATCTGAAGCACTTTTAGGCATGTCAGAAGAGTGGACCACTACAAGAGGAGGGCGGTGCTGCCGGGGATTAGCCCCTCAGGGTGCACAAAAGACCAGAGAGACGACAAGAAGGAAATTTTGTAGGGGGTTGAGTGGTGAGCAGAGAGGGAAGGAGTGAAAAGAAGTTAATGGTGGTCTGGTAGTTAGTTCCCTTCCTATTGGCTGACAAGAGGAAGTGTCACATCCAGAGAGTAGAAAAGCCCGACGCAGACGACAAAAGGCTGCTCTGCTTTCCATCTGCTCTGGGTCTGCCTTCCAAAACAACTCACACCCCTTAAACATTTACACAGTTTGCTCCAGACACAGACTTTAATGGATCTTAATGAAACTCATCTGAAATAATATCAAAGTAGCAGCTGCTCCAGAGTTTGAGTTGAACAACAGTTACTCAACAAGTTCAAAAATACTTGTATATGAAAAATTTTCATCCAAATAAGTTTAAAACTCATTGCGGATGGTGGCAGTAAGTCTTGCAATGAATCGGAAGAAGCCTCTAACTGCAGACCTGCGGCCTGCTGACAACTCAGTTTTCAGGGAGTAGAAACAATATTCCACAGTAACATGTCTGGGATGATACAATGGGTTTTCAGCCAGCACCACTAATAAACCTCATCTATTTCACCACTCTTCTTAAAACCTCTGTCTTGGACTTTTGGTCAGAAAATCGGGCAGCATTGCCCGTTATGACAGATGGTTTAAACTTCTTCCCCCCCTCTCTACTCTTTGGTCCTTCTCTTCATTCAGCCTCCCTTTCAGCTGCTTGGGGATTTGGGGCCATAGGTAAAGTCTTACTGTACCTTTTTATGCTTGCAGCTGTGCTATAACACTGCAATTTGGCTAATTGATAAAAGATTTCTGTGTGGTAAGACTGTAAATTATTTTAATTATTGATTAATCTATCAATTATTCTAACGATTAATAGATTGTTCTGACGATTAATCAATTGTTCTGATGATTAATCTATTTTTCTGGCAATTAATCAGGTAAAAAAATTAGCACAATCTGCAGATTTTTTATTGATTTAATTAGAAATAAAAATTTTTTTAAAAAATGTGCAAATTACCAAATAATTCTCTTCCTTTCCAAATTAGAAAGTAAATATTTTATAGCCTAAAATACAACAACAGTGTTCCTTCAGCGTCGGGTCATTTGAGCAAAGGATACCTCTGCAGCTAAATAAATACTTCTGACATCAACATGTGAATAGCGCGGCTCTTTCTGCTTGACTTAACATCAACACAGTGTAAGATTGATCTGCTGATTATCTGTTGGATTAACAGATTAATTTGGATTTCGAAGCTTGAGATCTTCTTTTAAACAGTATTTGAACCAGGTGAAGGTAAAGCTAGGCCACTTGAGGAGCTCTGGGTAGCACATATTTACAGACAAAGTTTTTATATATATATATATAAAATGCAAAATGTATATATTTTTGGCTTAATTACTTCTCTGGAACTGTTGTTCTTTCAGAAATTGGCCTTTTTTTAAAGACTGTACACCCTAGTTAATAATTAATCAAATTAGCTAACAGTTCTTCCAATAATTGATTAATCGCGGTTAATCGAGTCAGCCCTGTTTAGAGGAGAATAATAAAAAAAACACTAAGAAGTGATTTCTCACCTGAATACAGAGTTCAGTTTTAGAAGGCTTGCTATTCCTGACAGTTAAATGATCCACACTGACAACAAACAACAGATCCCTCCTCACTGTATTTCTCAAGAAAAAAGAAAAACATCAATGTTGTTTTTCTTCTTTGGCTCATGATTCCATTTAACCCCCAATTTGCCTGCTTCTATTGACAACAGACTGTACTGAGTTTTATTTAGAAGCGCCTGAGTTAAGGGGACTGAACAAAGACATAAGCCACATATTTCAGATTTTTATTTGTAAATCGTCTGTATGTAGTTGTTTTTTTTCCACCTGACTGAATGTTGCGATGTAGTGTTACTTTGTGTTGGTCCATCACATGGACTCCAAACAGATTTCACTGTAAGGTTTTTGGTTGTGACATTACAAAAAGTGTGAAAAAGTTCAAGGTTTTCTTATCAGTCTCTGTAAAGTTATTAAATATTATTCAGGAAAAGAAAGAAAAGCCATTTCTACGTTCATAACAAAGCTTCCAGAGAATATTTGTTGAAAACACGGCTGATTGCTCTGAGAGCTCCCACGGGACCTGCAGGAGACATTAACCAACTGTTTTCAAAAGCTGTGCAGCACTCCTTGTGAAGAGCAAACCCCTTCATGAGGAAAACTGGTGGAGAGCCCTTTTAATCAGCAACTAGGGTTATTCATTACAGACTAAGTCAATAATGTGACTCATTCAAGAGGACAAAAATGTCCTTTTTTTCCCCTGCTCACAGCACTGTATTCACTTTCTTTCCTAGAAACAGTGCAAACGTTTGTAGGTCACAACAAGATCTGAAAACCACGAGGACGTCTACCATCTAGCCGCGTTGCTTTGGGTCCAGGCTTCGTTACGTGTTGCTCTGTGTTAGCTTAATGCATTGTAGTGACTTAAAAAAAAAAACGTAAAAAGATTTTAGTTCACACAACAGCAGCTCTGTGTGGGAAACGGTCAACAGTTGCACCGTACATGTGTGCCAGTACCAAGGTGCAAACAAACCAGGAACCAGTTCAGCCTGCTCAGCTAGTTCCACGACTGCTGCCTGTTCATTTTGTTGTTATTTTTTTAACTTCCTCCCCCTCTATCCACAGCTCCTCTGTCAGACTCAGTTTGTTTTCCTAACCAGCAACTTCTAGACAAAAACGAAACTCTTCCACAGCCTATGTGATGCTAGCTTTCTCTGCTAGCCGACTAGGCTGGACGAGGCTAAGGAGAAGCTAAATGCTACTTACCCCATTTAGCTGCTTTAAGCAACAATCTGAAACTTGTCCATGCTTTGGTGGATATTTGTTCTTCAATATTAAGATCATAAACAGGAAAAAAAACAAAAGAATTCGACTTAATATTTTAACGTGGTTCTAATCTCTAGATCATCAGGCTTTGTGAAGGTCAAAGATTCAATTTCTTTAACTCTCAGGGGAAGCTTCTAATCTAATGAATGTAGAAGTCAGGTAATAAGAAAGAATAAAGCAAAGATGTGAAATAGGATACTAGACAAAATGCTGTCGACTATCAACTATATTCTAAGTAGCGTTTCAGCAACACACAAAGTAGCAGTTTCTCATTCAAACAGTGGAATCATAGAAGCATTTTATTGATTCAACTAGAATTTATTGAACATCTGCTTAGAAACAAAGTAAAATACCTACTATAAAGCTATAACTTTTAGACATTGTTTTAAAAGTGGTTTACTCTGGTTTACCATCTAAAGGGATTCAATTTAAAAGGCAGAGTACACTCAAGACAGACCCCCACACCAATGGGGGTTTGTCTTAGGTTCCTTTAAAATGACAGGAACCTGAAAGATTATAAAGGTTAGAACCATTTACAACTCTTGAAAAACACAACAGACCACTGCACTGAACTCCATTGAAAAACTCCTGGTTATTCCACCAAATATTGATTTCTGAAATCTTCTTGAGGTAAAACATTAGTATTGTTGTTTCTAAATTAATATGAACTTGTTTTCTTTGCATTACTTGAGTTCTGAAAGCTCTGTATCTGTATCGTTATTTTGACCGTTTCTTATTTTCTGCAAATAAATCCAAAATTTTAGCTTGGAATTTCGGAGACACATTGTTAGTAGTTCATAGAATAACAGAACAATGTTCATCTTACTCAAACATATATCTATAAAAAGTAAAATCAGAGAAACTGATCATTTAAAGTGCTCTCTTCATTTTTTCTAGTGCTGAAGACACGCTGCATGTCATCATTTACATCCGGAAATTTTGTGCATTCGCACAACGTAGGAAGGCAAAAAGACGATTCTTGGACATGCCATAGACGCGCTGCTGCCGTAGAACAATCCCGTTAAAATGAAACTTGGAGATATAGGTTTTATCTATCATTTTCTTTCAGTTCAATGAACCATCTCTCCTTCAGAAATATTTGCAGTTTTCATATTCTTGACAGCGTTCCTGAATCAGCTGAATGCCAGGTGCAGTAGTTATCCCAGGTGAACATGAACTGAAAACACCTGTAGGAATCCCCCCAGCTAGGGTTTTTTTTTGTTTTGTTTTTTTTAACCAAGGCTGTCGGGGGTCTGTTCCCAGGCACTCTGCTCTAATCTGCACCCAAATGTGTGCGCTCTGCAGGGATGGATGGGAGGAGAGGAAAAAGGATTGGTTTACGTCTTCCTTAGGAAGATTAATGTCTCTTTCAGCCAATCACACGGCACTAATAGGGAATCCCTGAGAAGTCAGGAGGGTGGGGTGGGGGGAACAGAGGAAAGCTAAATAAAAATAGCACTAGCCCAATGAGCTTGGCCCACAGAGAGATGTATAAATAAATAAGAGAAATAAATAAAAGAGAAGGGAAACACATCCTGAGGGCATCCCCTAATGGCGTAGACAGCTCTGCCTCCCTCCCTCCGTCTCAAACATCTCCGACTCCGACCAATCATTCACACTATTTAAAGTTATTTGCCTGCAGTCCCTCAACCCCCCCACTACCCCCTCTTTCCTTCCTCGCTCACTTTCATTCTCTCGCATTAATGATCTCATTTCTCACTCTCCTTCCCCGAGGCCCAGAATGAGGTTAGCGCCACAGTCTGACCTATAAACACTGCCATGGAAACTGCAGCGTGTTTCAGTGAAGGAGGGAGGGAAGGCTAGGGGCTTCTCTCACCTTTACCTCAGCCAGAGGGGCCGTCGCGAAACGCTTTCTCTTTACTTTGGGTTCGCGCTCAGGGTATTTTGTCCCTGGAAGTCGAGCAAAAACCTGCATGCTTGTCTTCACGTCAATCACCTCTCGGCAAGAGCACTCTCTATTCTCTCTGTTTTGATCCGAACCAAATCTGGTACCTCAGAGTTAATTCTAGAAAGATCCACCGGCTCTGCTGCCACCTCCAGAGATGTCTGCTCCGACAGCACTGTGAGGATTGGTACGCATCGCGCCGTTTCTTTGACATTTTGACACAAAAACGTCTGAGTAGAGGCTCAAGCTGGGGCTGGTGGTCCGACCAGAAAGACTTGGAGAATCATCTTTGGAGGAAGACCCCCCCCCCCCCCCACCGAGAGGAATAGTGTTGTTCAAATCAAAGTCAAAGTCAAAATAAAGCATTAAAATCTTTGATTTTAAAACCACCTCACTACTGGCTGGAAATTAGCAACTAAATCAACTAGGGATTCACCGATCCACTTTTTCACATCTGAACATGTAAAATCAACAACTTTTATTTGTTCAGTATAAAAGCCAATAAAAACAAATAATATAGAAACTGAAACTGACAAAAAATAATAGATTGGCTACCTGGGTCAAATATGCAAAAGTAAACCACCACAAACCTTTTTTCAAATGGTTAAGACAGTGCAACTAGGAATTCTAAATGTAATGTAAAATAAATAAAGATAGAATTATGTCAATCAGAGCACAAAGTATAGAATTAGACTGAATTGATCTTCCCTCATGGACTGGTGAACATTGTCGGTTTTTTTACAATACCAATCTGATATAAGTATCGGATTGATGCATCTCTAATGTCAATGCATTAAACAACTAACGTCAACAAACATGGTTTACTGATGCATATTGAGGACAGATTAACAACTAAAATGCAAAAAACTGGGATGACTTTCAGTTGGATCTAAAAAGGGAACAGTGTTGTCTACATATCTCTTTCCGTTCAGGAAGTTGAGATATAGCAATTCTAACTATTAACATAAATTCACTCATATTTTGCATCAAATTTCCGGAATAGAATTAAGACTATTGCTGTTTGCACTTTAAATATTCACCATGTTAAAATACTTTTTTGAAGGAAAGTTATGTGAAGCAATTTCAACATTTCCCTCTCATGACAATAGTAATAGTGTTAAAAAAAAAGAAAAAGAAAAAAGAAATCACAAGTTTGGCTGCCAGTTTTTTGTAAAAGGTGCCACAAAATCAGCCATTTCACAATCACAAAAAAATATTATGACATCCTAGAATGACTGATATCTGCTGTTCATTCAGGCTCAGACACGGAGAAAACTAAACTTCAAACAAAATAAGCAACCCATCATTAACCAAAGCTACGTGCTGCTCAAGAAAACGTCTAGGTGGGTAAACAATGGGGGGAAAAAAACAACCCCACTGATTCACCACCAGCGCTCGGGTCACGGCTTATTTCAGGATATTACTCCAATCAAGGCATTTTTAAATCACTGTCATAACTAAACTCTGATGAAACTCAACCCCTGGTTCGTCTGCCATCTGTGTCAGCCGGAACCCCAAGCGAGATGTGAAGCAGCAATTTGCAAATAAATTCCTAAAAAAATCACAGCTTGAAAAATAGTTCTAGGCGGAGCACATTTTATTGCACAAACAGGTTTGAGTTTTGGTAAAGGTGCAGAAACACATCGTTCAAAGCAAAGTGTAAATAAGTAACCTTATTTCAGAAAATGTAGTTTGCATGCAATCAACAAGTCAAACAATCAAAGAATATGCTAGTGCTGGTCCAGCGCTTCAAAACCCATAAAAGCTAGAGAGTGGGGAGCTCACCGGCAGACTGGACGGCCGGCCCTGCATGCTGTCTTCCTGACCGCTCTTGTTGGGCTGGTTAGAAGGAGGAGCACTGGACTGGGAGCTGAAGGAATCCTGGGAAAGCTCCTGGTTAGAGAAACAGGAAGCAGATGAGCAGTTAGTGATAACTAGCAGTTTTTAAAGGGATGGTATTGTGTGTTTTCCAGGCACATAGAGTCATCTATGGAACTATGAGGTAACTGTTAATTTTAAACAAGAATTTATCCATTTAAAATATATTTATAGTTTAATGCCTTGAAATTGGGTCTCTGTCACTTTAAGAAACTCCTGCTCTTTACATTTTACCAGCATTGCACTAAGTAGCTCCTGAGCTCAGCAGATGTGCTGTTGTACCAGGTGTTTGCTAATTGCTGCCATTAGTCTGAAGGAGCTGAGTGGTGGGGTTGTGAGGGAGGGTTGCTCTGTGAGGTGGAAGCTTGGAAACTGCAGCTCAGAGAAGGAGCTTCATCCTGGTCCAACCAGCCATTTTGTATAGCTTTTAACCTCTATAGAAGGTTAAAAGCTATACATTTCTTAAAAATGCATAAAAGAATCAAAGCGACACTCAAGGTTTGTATTTGACAAGATGTAAAACACATCTTGATTGTTTGATTTTACATAATACTGCCCCTATAAACATTCTAAAGAGCAAAGCTATACTCTCATGTCCTGAAGGTGAAGGTCGTACCTGTGGAGGTGGCGGGAACCTCTGATATGGAGACTGTTGCTGTTGCTGCTGTGGTTGTTGCTGCTGTTGCTGTGGAGGTTGCTGCAGTGGGGGTGTCTGGGAGTAAGGTGACTGCTGGCTCTGCTGGCCGTGACCTGGGGGCTGCTGGGCTTGGGGTGGAGGACCTCCTGGTTGCTGCGGTGGTCCTTGCTGCTGCGGCGGGGTCTGCTGCTGGGGCGCCTGCCCTGGTCCAGTGGCTTGTTGGTAACCGGGTTGGCCCTGAGGCCCCTGCTGACTCTGGGGACTGGGACCCTGTTGCTGCTGCTGCTGTTGTTGAGTCTGCTGCTGCTGAGGAGAGACGTATGGCGGCTGTCCTGAATGGGACTGTGGGGGCTGGCTGTAGGAAGGCTGTCCTGCAGCAGGTCCATGGGGCCCTTGGGATTGTTGGTATGGGGGCCCAGACTGGGTGTGTTGGCCCGGTGGTTGCGAAGGGTGACCCTGCTGAGAGTAGGGAGCAGTAGAGCTGCCCTGGGTCTGGCCAGAGTATGGAGGTTGCTGCTGGCTGGGGTGGGGCGGTGGGCCATGCTGGCTGTAGTAGCCCTGGTTCTGCTGGCCGTAACCTCCTGGACCCTGCTGTCCATACGCAGACATCTAGACAGGAAACAGTTCAGGTCCGGTTAGGCTCAATAAGTGTTTAAATACAAACTTCTAACTATTCAAACCATTTCAATATAAGATTTAAAATAAGGTGTTTAGGACACAGGATAGCATCTACCGCAATTTCTCGTTGTTAGGCCTGTCACAATGACAAATGTTTTATGACTATTAATTGTGCCAATAACTATTGGATAAACGCTAATAGTTGTTTTGAGACCATTTTAAACTGATATTGGCATAATAGTGCACCTTTGCTCTCTCATAGACCAATGACTTTTAATTTTGTAACGAACACTTAATGAAACTGGAAGATGTTTTAATAATATCCATAAACACAACAAAAATAAATAAATACACAAATAAATACATAAAACTAAAAAAAAATAAAACAAAGCTCCACTTACAACCAAAACTATAAATGAAATGGGTTATGATATTTCTGCTAACAAAATTGACCTTCAAAAAATAATAATCATCATAATGGAAATGATCAAGCTCATTTTAAATTATTTTGGTGGATTATATCACCTGTTACAAAATATTAGAAGTGAAATAATGTGCCAATGAAACTAGGATCTGTTCATCAATATTATGGAATTATTGACTTAAAACAAGCTGCTATGTTTTGCTGAAAAGTTACTTTTAAGTAATTTTGTGTTATTTCAAGTGTACTAAGATATTTGCACTACAAACTAGACCAAAATTAATTGGTGAGATGTTTTTGCAATGTAATTCTAATTTTTAAAGTTATCTTTCATGTATCTTGTAGTTAACTAGCTAAAATTCATTTCAGGAGGTCAAAGCTTTTGAAATCAGGGCATCTCTAAATGTTAAAACGTGGGAGATTTTGAAGGCTGTTCTATACTATATCCAGTTGTGCGATAAAACCAATGTATTAAAACAGAATTTCTGCTAAAAGGAGACTAGTAATAAAACAGAAGTCATGCTAAACCAAAATTTATGCTAAATCAAAGTTTTTTCCTAAAAAGGAATTTATACCTCAAGCACAATTATGCTAGAACTTCAGCTTTAGTATAACTTCCAATGTGGGGAAAAAGATGCCCAAAATTCTTTTTAAGCATATCTTCAGATTCAGCATAACTTTCTTTGTTAGCAAAAATTGTTTGAGCATACATTTGGTTTTAGCATAAATTCTGATTTAGAAAAAAAATATGTTTTAGCTTAAATTCAGTTTTAGCATAAGTTCTGTTTTAGCTGATTTAACTGACATTGTGACTTTTTTCCACTGTTGTGGCATTTTGCATTTTGTTTACCCTTCTGGGCCACCGTACATGAAAATTATGAGTTTGTAGCCAGATGACAGGTTGCAGCAAAGCAATCTAGTTGCACAGAGTAATGTGCTCCACATTATAGCATTGTTTCATTATAACAATGCTTCTTCAAACTTTGATAGTCAGAAGTTGTTTATATGGCAGAGTGTAGAGTAAGCAACTCACAGAGGTAAGAATTGTCGAAGTATTTCAAGTGTGACGTTTTAAATTAGTGCCAGGACAATAAAAACCGCATGTGGACTTCATCTCTTCCAACTATAAAATGAACCTTTTTATATTCTGCATTTTCATGTCATTACGCTCAAAAAGCACGCAAGGAGAAAACTCTGACCTTGTGAAGAAACACTTGCATATAAAAAAACAGAGAGAGAGAGAAAGAGGCTTGTCTGCTTCGTGAGATGGATGAGGGATGGTGGAACTAAACTACTCAAGGATTCAAAGAAAATAGAAGATGATAATAAAGAATTTGCGGCGCATTAAATCAACATCAAGTGGCTGTATTGTATCACACCGACAGAGGCAGGGAGAATGTTTTCTTCTCCGCAGGGCACTTATCGAGTTCATGGTCAGACACCAGCCAGGCCAGTATGAGATAATCACGGCGTACAATGGGCACGAGACCACCGGCGGCGGACGTAGAAGAAAAGCCTTCGCTCGGCGGGATTCCCTGTGTGCGTTTCACTGTTCAGACGGCTGTCTGGCTGGGAAGAGTTCAACAAGGGTCTGTTTCCTGGCTATGTGGCAGTAGCAAGTGCAAACTGGATGTTTACAGTGTTCAATTGGATGAAGGTGCTGCCCCACTGTGCCTGGCAGCACAACGGAACACCGTTGTGCTGCCTATATATGATGTTTTCACACACATCATATATAGGTTATTAAAAAAAATGCTAGAGCGGTAAAATATATCTCAAATCTGTTATCATCCCGATATCAATATCGCAAAAAAAAAAAGAAAAAAGAAATAAAAATTTGCAGGCATTGCTTTATTGCATAACTGCCCAGTTCTTGAAGCTCAATACAATCAAGACGTTTATGCTGGTAATATCTTTGGTGAGTCTTGTTGTTTATTGAGGCATAAAAATGTTTTAGAAGCTGGACAACGTGTTGTGTATGTTTGCATTGACTATAGTATATTACAAGTTATATTATTATATTTGGTATTCCCCCAAACAAATGTGGGCAGAGTTGACTCCCAGGATTTGTGGGGCTTATGAACAAGAGTCCCTCACAAAAAGATAGCATCACTCTTAAAAACACTTGTAGCTACTTATTTTAATAGTTCAAACACCAAATATACTCTAATATGCATTAATCCTCACAGTGGAGACTGCATTAGCTAGTAACACATAAGATAATATCTACAGTTTTTCTTAGCTCCACTTTTGGGGCTTCAGCCAATCCAAGCCAAGGAAAATAAATGGGGTTCCTGGATTGGCTGCTTTAAAAAAACGATCTCAAGTGGGATTGCTCCTTAGTATTCCAGCTTTCTGAGCTGAACTTTCCTTTAGAATTTATTAGATATACTCTATGAAATTATCTATGGATCCTCCAATTTTCAACTAGTTATTTGGAGTTATGTTCCACAAAAAAATTTGCAAATCCACATATACATTTTAATGCAAGTGGTTTTCATGAAATAGCAACCACCGTCAGCAGGACAGGATTAAACTCTCAAACAGTATTCTGACAGTCTAATCTCAAGTTCTGCAAACTACAACCGGTAACATTATGAGTATCATTTAATCTTACTCAATAAGTTCCAAACAAACAGCCCACACAGTTCGTAGGAATTCTTGCGACAAACCCAAACGTTAGTTTGGGCTGCACCGGAACAAATCAAATTAATTTATATTGAATTTAGGCCAAATTGGGTTCTATATGATTAAATATATATTTGGAGCAGTTTGTTTTGTAAAACGCTTTGAGATGACATTTAAAATGTGCCTGTATCGTACATAGAAATATAACAGATTTGCACCGTTTCAAAAGGATGGTTTCGGTCCAATACTGACCTGCTGCCCATACTGCATACCACCCATGGTGCCCGGTGTACGGCTCTGCATCCCCATAGGGTACCTCTGGGGACCCGGAGGTCCATAGCTCTGGGCTGGGTATGAGCCTGCCTGTTGGGATCCTGGACCAGAAGAAGGGCCTTGCTGATGCTGGGAGTAGGGGTTAGGCCCTCCGTACGGCTGGCCTCGCATCTTCCCTACCTGGTCCATCGGGCTGGGAGGCTGGAGGACACATGAAGAAAACATGTTACTATGATGTTAGAGTGTAAAGAAAAAACTCAGGGTGGTTAGTGTTTACAGTCACTATCTGACTTTACAGCGTCTGCTGTTGCTGTCACTATCAGACTTTACAGCGTCTGCTGTCACTATCAGACTTTACAGGGTCTGCTGTCACTTTCAGACTTTACAGCGTCTGCTGTCACTATCAGACTTTACAGCGTCTGCTGTCACTATCAGACTTTACAGCGTCTGCTGTCACTATCAGACTTTACAGCGTCTGCTGTCACTATCAGACTTTACAGCGTCTCCTGTCTTTCAGATATTAATGCGTCTACTGTCACTATCAGACTTTGCAGTATCTACCAACACTCTTAATCTTTACAGTACACGCTGTATAGACTCTGTAAAGTATACTATAAAGTATGAGGCTTAACAGAATCTACCATCAGTGTCAGAATTTACAGTGTCTCATGTCACTATTGGATTTTACAGCATCTACTGTCACCATAAGACTTTACAGTCATAGCAACAAGCATTGATACAACAGACCCTGACATCAAGGTTTTAAAGCCTACTTCTGGAACCATTTCCATTTCACATTCTTAAACTCCTCATTGACAAATACAAGCAATGGCATGACAAGCAAGTGTCTTGTGAGGATCATCTCATAAGCCCGTCACAGTATAATCAAACAAAAATAGAACAAAATGCCGAAGAGGAATAAAAAAGAAAAACAAAACACAAGTGGATTTACTTTCCCAGTAAAAAGGGGGAAAAAAACTGGCTAAGAATGAATGAACGAGCCCACTACATCCGCCAGGAGCATTTTTCCTGCCCAGGAGATCATTGTGCCAGTGGGTGGATACTGTTACAGCAGACACGTTGGGGAGAGTTTCTGTGAAAATATTGTTAGGGAAGTGGAAGTTGTCTGCGGCGTCTGGAGTCGGGCCCGCCGACTCTCAGCTGGAGCTGAGTTGAGTTGGAGCGCTGCAAGGTTTCGGCAGCCAACGTGACTGAGCTGGATGTTGCAACTTCTCATCTGTAAACAGCTGGAGTAAAGGATTATAAAGTGTGTTACATTTGAGGGACTTTAAAGAAAAGCCTAAAAAAAAAACACAAAAAAAAAACACAACACCCCTCCTCCAGTAGACACAAAAGTACTAAAGACCCTTGAAGTTCTCGTGAAAATGAACCAGGAATCTGAAATCTAATGTCAGCTCATTGCATCCCTGGCAGCCCCCACATGTTCCCATCAAAACCCACCGCAGAACCATCTGAAGCTACGAGCCACAAAGGGAGGCTTTGAAGTAGCGACACCTCCCGGCCCGCTGACCTCGGGTAGCAGACACAAAGCTTTCATTGCTTCCCACGGTTATTAATCTGTGAGTGTTTTTCCCCCTCCTTCTCCTTCTCCTCCCCCCCCCCGTCCCCCAAAAAACCTCTTTGCCTCGGTTGAGGGAGACAACCGCTGTTGCTATTTATAGCTGGGGGGTGTGTGGGGATGGGGTTGGGGAAGAGAGGGCAGCCTGCCGAAAATGTAACAGGTCCCAGCTGCGCTGCTGTTTGAACCCGGGCCAGGCCCTGCTCTTCCTGGGCTTTCAGAAAGCAGCAGGCCTTGGCACCTTATGAATGACAGAGCAGCGATGAGAGGGGGGGAGTGGAAGGGGTTGGAAGGGTGGACGGGATCGCAGCAGGAGAACCGTGTGTTGGGAAACACTCTAGGTGTTGGCATAAATCAACAAGCTGTAAGTGCAGTCAAACACCATTATCCAAGATAATGTATTCCACTCCACATTTTCCCTCTAGCCTCCCCCAGGCCACACTCTCCTGAGCTCCTCCAGGTTTAGGAGAATGCATGTATGTGTGAACATGTCCAGGAAAGACAAGGCTTGGGGTGTGTGTGTGTGCTTGAGGTCATTACGGACCACTCTGTGGGGGAAATAGGGAGAGGAAGAGGTAGCAGGCACTGCTAGGAAATCACCGGTGACCTCTGTTGCACTTTTAACCCCAGTCTGGAAGGAAGGACACCATAACCCCTCGCCACACACACACACCCCACCCACCACCCCCATTTGACACCATGCCAAACAATACAGCAGCTCAGCTGAGCGCTGGAGAACAGAGTGCTTCAGACAGGTGCACACGTCCAACTGAGGAAATGATCACCTCACACTCTAAAGCAACTTTTTTTCCCCTTCTTAAGTGAGCAGAAACACACAATCAGTCTAATGAGCTGCTTGGACAGAGCCTCCGGTGTCATTGGTAAAATGTGGCACAGAGGCACGGATCAGCTGCGTACCGTCCTCTGATGTCATGTGAAAAAACAGGCAATACGAGAACTAATTATAAAGGACAAACAATGAAAAAAAAGAAAATTGGGGAGAGGAAACAGAAAAAAAATCTCATTCAGACAAAACCTCCTGGAGATCACAGCGGCCATATAATTTCCAAACACCCTCCCTAAATACAACTTGGGTCGATATTCTTCTGGCAGCGAGAATATTTTTACAGCAGCTTTATGTACCTGTCGCAGCGTTGAGGCTCAGCAGGGAAAGAGTCAGACACGTCAGGGTTTCGAAGTTTGCATTTAAACAGGAAGAAATTGCAAATGTTATTCCCAAACACAAAATATGAGTTTAGTCCTGTGCAGCGGAAACTTCAAGGGTGTTACAGCGGGAAGCATTCATCACTGCAACACATTTTGCTATGTGGAAAAACTACAAACCCAACTATACGTGAGACAAACACAACGTAGCTGTAAAATATTTCGGACAACACTCATTCTGTCAAAATAATTCACCAATATAGAAGTTTTTTTATATGACAAACAAGTGACAATGATGCCTGCAGCACAGCACAATATCAAATTTACACTGTTTGAGTGTTGTCATTGTCTTAGACAGAGCAGATGTCATGAATAAATTTAATGTTAAACATAATACAAGTTGAAAGTGTTGCATCATTTTCAACCTCCTTTTTAGCCTTTGCACTTGGTAACAGGCTAAATTTACAAAGATACTGCAGTCTTTTTATTCCACAGTAAAAAAGTCATAGTAGGTGTAGGATAAAAATATTGGTATTGGTATCGGTTATGGGCCAAATGAGTTCTAGTATTTTGGCATATCGGATATTGACCGAAAATTTAATATTGTGCATCCCTAAACCTAACGGTCAGGTTTTTGACCAGCAGACGGAAACCGGAGTACCTGGAGAGAATCTAAGGCATGCACACACATGCAAACGCCACACGGAAAAACACAACACTGGAATTTGAAAAAACAATTTACTTTCTGCAAGGCATTCATATATACTGTGGAGCCTCGAAACAGAGACACCGTTTTCCATTTTTTATAAAAATACAGCCGCTAAAATCTGGCGCCACTCCCATTTTTGTAAATGCAACAAAAGTCGCAAAATTTGGTCCCCAATTGAACCGAGTCTACTGAACTGTCAGGTGAGAAGTCGATCTGAGACTTTTAAACTCAGTGTGGCGCTACAGAGCGCTAATGGAGACATTAAGACTTTCTGTCCCCAGCCCTCTCTCTGCTGAACACAATGCATAACTCACAGCTAATGTTGCATACTTGTGCTTTTACATGTGTGGATACATATGTATGAAAATCTGTATACAGGCATGTTGCAATACGCAAATCAATTAATCACATGATAAACTAAAACAAGCTCAATAATTTCCATGATTTAGTTTTTTTTTTTTCTTTTCCCTCTCTCGACCAAGAAATGGATGACCAAATCTTCAGTCAGGCGCTTTGGTCTCATCTAGTTCTTTTTGAACTTACATTTTGTTTACAGACTTTAAAATGTATTTTATCTGTTATACTGGATATTTAAAATGTTCCGATTTGAAATGTTTGTTAGAATTTAAAGCTTGTGAGAATGTGTTTTTGCATTGTTGTACTATCACTATATGAGGTGAAAATTCATCATCCAGTAAAATTTATCGTGAGATGTCAATGGGGAAAAAAATTACTTTTGATTTTAAAAGCTTTATTTTTAAAAGTCGAACATGACACCAAATATTATGCATCTGCTCTTCGAAGGTATATTTTCAACTGAAATCGTCAAGCATTACAGGAGAATGGAACAGAAATGAACAAACTTTTGTTGATGTGAAACAAATAATTGAAATATGGAATTGAAATATGAATTCTCAAAATCTCTCCTTTGTCTACCTCATTTTAAATATTGCTTTTTTTAAGGTATAAACAGAGAAAAAGAAGCATAAAGAGACAAAAAAAAATATTGCTCAGTGAAAATTTAAGGGGAAAAAAACAATAAAATAGACGTCTATCCTCAGAAAGAAAATACATTTCAGTTCTTTATATACTTTTTGCAAACATCAGCAGCTTTCAAAGACATGAATTAAATGAAAAAATAGACATCGTCTTCACTTAAGAAAGAAAAAATTCCAATTATGTGAGCACCATCTCCGTTCCGCTGCACAGGCGTAGGACTCACTGGTCTGGGATAGTGAAGATTTACGCTCTTGAAGCACACACCACTTTGATTTTTGGTCCAACTTTAAATAGCCAAATGGTGGAACAGTTCCTACTCCTGATCGCAAACTTTGCCAGTAACTGTGTCTTCCATCTTTTCTTCTTGGGGGCGTTTATATCCCCCTAGTCAGGTGCTACCTGTTGCCAGAGCCACCTAACAAAAGATCCACTTTCCTGGCATGTCTTTTGATTTTTTTTTACCAACTCACTAGTAGAAATTCTTCAGATTCCCAGAGAGAATTGCATTAAAGGTGGTTGAATCCCACCACATCTAAAACAAAGGTGATTGGCTGCTGTCCCAGGCTCTGCTCCTCTTTAGTTTGGTCACTGAAGGAGAGGAGAAACAAGAACTGAAGCTTCACTGTTAAGTCAGGATGGTGACACATTTTTATTATTGTGAACTAATATTACTGACCACATTTTGAGAAATCCTTTTTGAGCTTTATTTTTGCCATAAGACGGTCCTACAAAATAAGAAGTCTAAATTGCTGCACATAACTTTCCCTCCCAAAATGTCAGGATTTTAACATAGTTAATATTTGACATGTAGATAACATTTTCAAGTTCTTGAAGTATAACCCTTAATGTAAGTAAAATCATGTCTTGTGGACAGGTCAAAATGCAAAACAGGTCCTCCGTGTTGGTCGTTCAAGTCAACATAAACTGATTGCACCTTTAGGAGCAAATCATACAGAAAGAAAATTCTAAATGTTTATGATTAGAGTCACATTAATTCATCTCATCGGTGAAGGTTCAGCTTCCGAGACATGAAACGGGAGGTTAAATTAGAGGGAGCCTGATGGGATTGGTCAAATGTTTGGAGCTTAATAAAGTGATCACAAGTCCTGGATGGACAAATGAGTAAACATCTGACACCATCAGTAATCAGCAATAGTTAAATGGAGAATACAGACTCTAAATCAGAGGTTCCCAAACTGTGGAGTGCGCCCTCTAAAGGGGGCGCCGTGTCATTGCAGTGGGGGCGCGGGAAACCGTCTGGACGAAAAAAAAAAACCCAAACATGAATGCTGTATGCGCTGGATTTTTACCTTAGAATGGCCAACTCTCTGTTGTTCATCTGATATAGTAGGGGCTTCCGCACTTCCCATATCTCTGTCACCTTTATCAGCTCAGCAGTTAAAACTGTTTAATCCATTGTTAACATGTCGAAACCTGATTTTTCCAAGCTGCCTTTAAATGTAACATGAGCGCTACGACGCTGGTGCTGGGTTTACACCTGTGCGGCAGTGAAGGAGACCTGCTGCTTGCAGGTGTGTTAGAATCATGGCAGCAGACCAGAAAAACGCAAAGAACTTTTCACAGTTTTTCCCCCAAACTAACCGACTGAGTTGAGTAAAGTTGTTGGATGAAGGAGAAAAGTTTGGGAGTCACTGATCTAAATGAAAACATGCCATTTTCTGAAACAAGGCAGAAGAAGAGACGTTATCTCCTGTAATGAAGCCAAAACTATAGGAAAGTATATATATCTTGCAGTTAAGATGTACATTTGGACAAGTGGCAGTTTGAGCTTCACCTGGTTAAAAAAAAAAACAACTATTAAGACCTCTTGCTGTTAATTGGTTAATCGAAAAAATAGTCAACAGATCAAGCGCACGCAAAAGAAATATTACATTTATGAAATAAAATGTTTATGTTCTCATGTAAAAAATGTTGTTGAATTAGTTTTTGATAATTGAGCATTCGTATAAACACACAAGAAAAGCAAAAAGCCTTAAGTGGATTTCTAATATTGTATAAATAGGCTTAAGTGGTTGAATAAGAAATCTGCAGAATGTGTCAACTGTTTTTATCCAATTAAATCGCCAGAATAATCGACAGAATACTTGATTACTAAATTAATTGTTAGCTGCAGCCCGATATTAATATGTTGAACATCTAAGCTGGTATTGAACAGGAAGCCAGAGATCACAGGGAAATGTCAGAGGCTGGAGGTGAGCAGCTCACTCCTCCTTTTAGATGAAATGGTGCTGGTGCAGTGAGGAATCATGCATAAAAACACACAAGAAAAGCAAGAAGCCTAAAAAAAATCTCATCAAACTCCTGTATGCCATGACTAATTGAAACTGTTTTATATTCAAAAAGCTGAACTATAACACTAGAACACACCATGAAACTTTGTAGTGGCAGCATCATGCTCTGGGGATGCAGGAGACCCCCAACGAATCACAGTTTAAAATTCACAGTTTTCTGTGGACTAATTAAATTATTCGGGGTAAATTCACCTATTCGCTGATTTTCTTTTTTCTGTAAAGCATATCTAAAGCATTTGAAAAACAAAAGTACAGATTGGGAATCTGGGCACAAAGCTACTGGCCACATTATTGGCTTACAAATGCGCTCACATCAGTCTCACTGCATGCTCTGGTTCTTGGCACACATATAACGTCATAACTCCCCACAACCTTGTTCTAGATTTCGCAGCCTTAACGAAAACATTTCTCTGCTCTTGTGGAGAATGTAATCACCTTTAGCAAACAGGTGGAGTTCCAATGAAAGGATTTAGATCAAAGCATATTTGTATATCAGAATGGCCCAGTCAAAGTCCAGACCTATACCTAATTCAGAATCTCTAAGTCTGAAGTTGCTTGAGACCTCAGAAACTTGCTGCTTCAAGTCCAATAAAAGGTGAAGTGCAAACAAATACACAACACTCAACTAAAATAATAATAATTTCAACTTTTACAATGACAATCATCTTGATTTATCAGATAAATCCAAATAAAAAGAATGCTGTTGGTAACTGTGGCAAAACAATAAAAACGTTTGAAATACGTTTGATACGTCTCCTCTGTTTAAAAAAGAAAATAAAAAATGTAAGCATTCAACTTCTAACCTTGAGTCTCTCTGTGCACTAAGCAAGTGTTTCTGCCCAGTCATCAATCACTTCAAGAGAAATCTCTTCCTCACGATTTTTCTCTCCTCCTCCTCCGTAGTTAAACAATAAATAAATGACCAACATTAGCACATGGCTAATCTGCATAAAGGGAAGCCCGCTGGCAGAGGATGCTGAACTGAGAATATTGTATCATTGCCCGGGCCACACCGTGGATATTGCAACAATTCAAAACCGTGTGCGCGCGCGTGCGTGCGAGCGTCAGACGCAAGGTGAGGGTGAGGAGAGTGGAGCGGGAAGGCGGCGAGGCGGTGCCTGACAGAAAAGCTCGAGTCGGCAGGGCCGAGTGCAGCAGATGGACCACGAGGGGAGAGACGATAAACAACTGCTGCCAATTTAATCCGCCACATGGCCTCAGCTTGGCGCGCGCGCACACGCCATTGTTCTGCCTGAGAGCCCCACAAACACACCGGGTACAACGCGAGTCGTCTAAGACCGCCGGTGGAGTCATACGCACCGTGTCACTGTGACATGGGATATCCCGCTGTCCTCAACCCCCCCTCCCCCCACCACACACTTCAGCTACCGACTCCAATTCAACACCGGGGATTGTCACTCTTACAGCAGCACCGGAACTGCAGTCCCATGAAATATGGTTTATTAGTTTCCTAAATTTCGTTTTGCTTTTCCTCCAAATTCCACCTTTTTAATTTGTTTCAATTTTTCTGAATTATATTTTAAACTCATTTATTAATCCAAGAAGTATGCAATTATAGCGTGACTGAATTTCTTTTTAACAAATCAACAGCTAGAGGTCAACATTTCCTGTTACTCTGCATCACAAATGAAGCAGATTGCCGTGGTTTAAGGTGCTAAAAAGTGCTTCCCCCTCAATTTTTGAAGAACTCAAACATTATGTGCAGAACTAATGGCCTTGTTTATAACATAAGAGAAAATCTGCCTTTTAAAAATTCTTTAATACACCAAATAATACTTGTAGCTCCAACTTGGTACAAACATTCATTTAACTTGGCTAAATACAGAGGTTATTGCTGAAAATCGACAAAAAAAATTCCATGTTCAGTTAATTGTTGAGGTTTATTTTCTTAAAAAAAAGATAAAAACAGTTTTGGAATATTCTACTCATTTTACTCAGAGATCTATTTTGACCTCCATCCTTTTATTATTTTAATATGTTAGAAAGTTTCTAACCTATAACTTAGGTGAGTTGAAGCTAAACAATCTCTTCGATTTCTCTTTGAATCTTTTCACTTCCACTCTCTTGTGTTCCGTGTCCTCAAACCCCCTGGTTTTCTCCCAGCAGAACACTGAGCCAGGTTCTGGTTCTGCTGGAGGTTTCATCTTGTTAAAGGGGAGTTTTTTTCTCTCTACTGTGGCTACATGCATGCTTTGTATGAGATCGCTGTTAAGTCAACGGCACAATGCTACAAACTGTCTGCTGTTCCACATGCTCATCCAGGAGGATTGAATGCTGCAAGTTAGAAAAACTTGTAACCAGTTTCTACTTAGAATGTGTATGTGATTGTATTGAAATAACTCCAAATATGTCTTGAGACGACATTTTGAACTGCCTTAGTGGAAAGCATTACTTTAACAGTGTATACATTGACATTTTGAAGCAGTAAAATACCTGAAAATAAAACAGTGGAACAGTAGCACTTGTGCTCAATTCGGAGTGTGAATGTTAAAACATGTAAATGCTGTTTTAAAGCTGAAGTAACGTGGTCCATATCCCTACATTAACTTCTAGCAGTTGGCCGAATTCCACTTTGATTTTAATCTGGGGGTCCACCAGTTGGCGGCTTCTGTCCTATCCGATAAATAAAAGCGCCTGATTGAGAATATGGTAATTAGCAACATGAACGACTGACGATGTGAAAAAATATTTCTATTTCTGAATATATTTATGTCTTGTAAAGAAAATCAGCTAAAAGAACCAAGTCCAAATCATGTTTGCTGGCTGTGCAGCGGAGGCGGGTTAGCAGCAGCAGCTTCATCCGCTCCATTCATCATGGCTCAGCTCGCCGCGCTGCAGTGCGGTTGGAAGGCTGATATGAATCAAGATTTTGTTCAGCTGATACAATCAGTTGTACTTTCACAGAAACGCACTCCAAACTCTCACGGCAGCGACTGTTCAATAAGCTTTAACAGGAAGAAAAGCTGTGGTGGATGCGTACGTTTAAGGTCTAAAGGTAACAATATCACAAGAAAGAAAATTACATTTATCTTACTGTTATGTCCAAACTATGAGCCTGAAACAGCTGTCTGCAATGAGCAAGACAAATAAAAGGTTGTATTCTTTAATTAAGAGATTAATCAGAACCGATTTAAAAAAAGAAGAAAAAAAAAACTCCACCTCCCTTCTGACTGCTGCATGGCTCGGAATAAAAGTGAAGATTACGATAGAATAGGGAAGGTGGTGCCGACGACGTCATCCACACAGACACTGGCACCTCGCTCACCCAGATGTTCACCCAGCTGTTCACAACAACTTTCAGAGATGCTCAGTTGGAGAGAGACGGATGGGATCTGACACACTGGGATAAGAGGAATGAGAACACCAAAAACTAAAATACAAAAACTGGAATTCAGGGTTTCCCCAAGTGTGCTATAAGCCTGGCAGCCCGCCAGGCTTGAGTTGCCCTCCCATCGGGCTAAGTTTCATTTGTTTCTTAGTTTTAAATAGGATTTTTTTAAATACACCAGTAACAGTGATAGCAAAGATAGTTGACACATTGAACCTGGCGTGAGGAGGAGCAGGCACATAAAACTTCTTCATTATCCCACAACTAGGGCAGTATGATTTCCATGATACAGAAAACACAAATGGATTCATGGAATTTAATAAACAAAATGGAATCCACACTTAAAAGGTGGAATTTCACAAAATTAGATGATATCTGATGGGTAAGGTAAGGCTAAAGGGTAGTTTCTGTAGTGTTTTGGCCACTGCAGCTCCTGTAGTTACCTGGTTAGGTGTGGCTCAGCATCTGCTCAGCTAACAGGTTAGCCATGGTGAAAAAAAAAATCTTTGAAACAGCAATTTCGTCCTTTGCAAAACCCCCCCCCAAAAAACCAACTAATAACTCAAAGCTTGGCGAGTTATTCAGGGTGAGCAAGTTTTATGAAACAGACAAACATCTTCTGTCCACTGACTGGAGATGCAAAGATACAACTCACAGACATAGAGAAGACACTAGCTGGCTGCAGCTGATCACGTCTACTAACTCTTAGACTTTATAATAAATCAGTAGAAGTGAGAGTTGAAGGTGCTTATTGCTGTGATTCTAGAATCAGATATTCCATTAGGAAAAGAAGTTATTTGGAATTTGGAAGATGAAACAAGTTTCAAATGGCCCTACAATATGAATATTCAAGACACAAAATCAGCAAAGTGACTATCACTGCTAAGTAGGTTCACACAAAGATAGCATTTATAAAAAAAAAACAATTGTGCCTTCCCCGCTGTTGTCATCTCTTCGTACACCTCGACACAGATCACAAACCCCACCTATCATTCAAAATAGACAATTGGGAAAGTTCTCTTAGAACCAAGTTCACCTGTGTCAGTTTTTATAAAATCCAACTATAAGGGCTCATTTTCAGAGAATAATGCACTAATGTTATGCCTCAAGTACAAGCCAAACGGCTTGATCACTAAGCCTTCAAGAGCAACCTTCTATTTATGACGTTATATTTGTGCCAAAAACAGAGCATGCAGTGAGACTGATGTGAGCGCATTTATATTTGTGAACAAAGAATCGAGTGTGGTGTGTGAAGGCAAAAACACCATCAGATCTGTTCAATTTTAGGCTGGCAGCAAAAACATTTGTAAAAACCTGACAAGTTTTTTTTCTAAAGCTTCAATTTTGTAGAGAAATTTAACAAAAACAGGGAGAAATACAAACCAGACAGACATTCTGATGGATCGGGAAGCTACACAAGAACTTAACAACTCTATTCTCATATAAAGGATGAAAAAAAAATCAATTCACACACCCTTCCATTAAAAGGAACTCATCTTACTTTCAATCTAACAGCCCTGACTGGCTCACAACACTGCCTGGTGGATAATATAAAAATATCAGTACCAGCTGAAAGATTCTGTGTACTGAGTGGGAAATAAGGCAGAAAAACAGTCCTATCAGGTAGATCAAAACAGCTCACCGAGGCCATCCAATAAAAATAAAAGCAGGTTCCCTGCTGCCAGGCCTGTCGGTTCAATATTACAGCTGCACACGCCAAAGAGTGAACATCCATCCAGACTGCCAGCTGTCAAAGCCGTCAGCCTAAACTTCTATTTCCAGGTGACAGCGGCTGATTCCAAGGAGTGAGTGGAGGTGGCTGCTGTTTTATTTGGAGTTACCTGACGGGCTCTGAATAGGATCAGCATGTGGAATATATCTTTAATAAATAAGCACTAAAACACAAGGTTATTTTTAGATGGTTATAACTAACGAATTTACAAAAACTGAAATGAAATGCAACACTTTTGTTAACTGAAATAAATAAAAGCGGTAAGCAATGGGGAAAAACTATCGCTAACTGGAATAATAGAGTGTATGACATGCTGAAATTATAGGTACTATATTCTTCAGTTTGGTTTATGTTTTAGCCTTTCGAACTGATATGAAATTTATTTATTTCCCCCTTGACCCACCGCCACACACAAGCAGTTTGATTTCCATCGCCCTGGAAAACAAGAGTTTTTAAGGATACAGCTCCTGGAATAAAAGCAGGCCTCTGAATTTATCCAGTTTGCTCTTGGGCAGCGGTGACTCCAAGGCGAGGCGACGGCGGTTACGTCATGGCAAAGCGTTGCTGAGAAGGATGCTTATTCAGGATGACCACCGGCACCCTGGACGACCCATTACGGAAAGTGTGTCACTCACTAAAATGCCAAAAATACACACGCTGCTGAATGAGGCAGAACCACTTAAGGACCTGGCTCTGACACAGACTGTCTCATGGTGAGTGACAACACACACACACACACACACACACACACACACACACACACACACACACACACACACACACACACAAAAAAAAACAAA
>CAEGAF010169432.1:0-10567 GCA_903067075.1 Micropoecilia bifurca
AGTACACTGAAAGCTACAGAATTTGGTAAAAACTGTGAGTTTTGCTGAAGTAATTAAAGACACAAGTTCAAATCCATACTGAGAGTGGAGCTGCTTCAATTAGTGCTCCTCCTCAGCACTGATTGGCTAAGCAATGGAATGTGATCCTCTGATTGGCTAAGCCAGGGGTGTCAAACTCCAGTCCTTAAGGGCCACTGTCCTGCAGTTTTTAGATGTGCCACAACTACAAAACACTGGAATGAAATGGCTTAATTACCTCCTCTTTGTGTAGATACATTCTCCAGAGCCTTGCTAATGACCTAATTATTCTATTCAGGTGTGGTGCAGCAGAGGCATATCTAAAAGTTGCAGGGCAGTGGCCCTCCAGGACTGGGGTTTGACACCTGTGGGCTAAGCAATGTAACGTGATCCTCTGTAGGAAGTGATGGCAAAGCAGGTTAGGGTTAGGGTCATCACGACTTTATACAAGTGTGTCTTTACCTCAGAGGCTCCGCCGAACCCCTGAGACCGACTCATCAAACTCCTGGGGTTCGATCAAACCCAGGTTAAGAACCACTGCCCTAATTTCTACATCCAATGCATGACAACAAACTGAAATAATAATGGTAAGTGAGACTGAGATAGCATAATGAATGAAAAGAACATTTTTAATCCTACATAAACACAATAATTAAGAAACTCTAAAGACTGCATAAATCCGTCAAGTGAAAGAAGTTGACAAGTTTCTGTTTTATCACAAAAGGACAAAGAGTGGACCTCACCACTTCACCTGCTCGGCTTTGTGAGTTAATTTAACTTTCAAGTAACCCATAAAGTCTACTGGATCTCAATGTAATCATAATAAATGTAGCATGAATTTCCCTTAACAAGGGGAAGCCTTATCCAGCTCAGTCCACTGGTTCCCAAAAGCTAAAACAGAAAGCAATCTTTAATGCCAGGAACACTGGAACACAGAATAAACACAAACACACACATAACTTCACCATCTGCTTCTAAAAGCGTCATTTTGGATGAAAAGAGGGGATTCCACAAAGCAAACGTTAGAGCCGATGAAGCTTAACAAGCCTTCGTGTGTATGTTTGTACGCGCTGAAGCACACTTAAATGAAGTCCGTGTGCCTGATGTTTGCATGAAACCAATTTAAACACATGTTGGGCAACTGTGTTGACGTTCCACATACCACTCACAGGGCTGCAGGGTTCGGAAAGCCTGCAGAGCCTGGTCCATTCCAGCAAAATCCCAAAAACGGACATCGTAATCGTATCCGCCTGTCACCAGGCGGGCTCCAGAGGGGTCTAAGGCAAGAGCTGATACCTGAGGAGGCAATTAGCAGTCAATTCAAACTTAATCTTAAACCTAAGATTGTCACACTGTAACGTTGGTTCTAAACTGACATATATATGAAAAAAAACAATAAAAAATAAAATACTTGAAGGTCAGTGCAGTGAAAGCACTTCATTCTTCAGAAAGAAAGTGTTGGCTGCATTAATCCTTCCTCTGGATAGCAGACTCAGAGTTAAATATCTTCATTTGAAAGTGCAATACAACAAGAAACAGGGTCAGATCTGTTACACAATAACAGGAAAGGTTAAATCCAGCCGCTGTTGCAAACTTTATAAAACTAAATGAATAATTTTACATTTCAAAAGACTGTTTATTAAATGTTATGTAGTTTTTGTAGTAACTTTCATTACATTTTATGTTTTAGATGATTGTAGATATGTATTTCTGTTTGGTTGTTTGTCATTTTGCTCTTTTTTATTAGTTGGACGTCGAGTCTGAAATAAAGTATCTATGAAGACTTGGAAAAAAAGTTTCAAGACATTTAATATATTCTAGCAACAGTAAAAAAATTACATTTTTAAAACTTTAAAGAGTTAATAAACGTTAATAAACTTACAATACTTTGAGTGCTGTAGACAAAATCATTACCGTTTTGCTGCCGTGTTGTAGAATGATTTCATGAGTGTCTGGAATCTTCTTCACTGGGTTCTGAGGAAAAACGTGGAACAAAAAAAAAGTAAATTATTTTGTTATTGTCTAGTTTCCTTTTTATTCTCAAACAGATTTGTCAGTAATTAACTTTTTTAACTAAAGAGTTGCATGTGTATGATGACAAAAGCCTGTGGTCAGGATCTAAAATGCTTTGTTCTGACCTGAGCTGTTCACATCATGACATCATAAAATGAAGATTCAATCATATGTGTTAATATTTTCCAGGATCACTTGAATTCTCCTAAAACAAACAAATATAATAATCAAACATGAGGCAGCCTCACACAGCGTCTGGCTGTTGTGATGCTGCCACCTAGTGTTCATGTTTGTAATACTCTAGTGCTTTTCGAGCTCCTGTAATACAGGTAGAATTATCATGATTGGAGAAGAGTTGGTGACGTATATAAAAACACTAATGATGAATTTTATAGTTTACTGATTTAATTTAGACTATGAGAAACATAGTAGAACAGATTTACATTCAATGTTATCACTCCCAACATCTACTCACAAAGAGGAACAATTTGATGATCCACACAAAAAAACTAAAATGGCTTTCATACATACATCATCATCGTCGTCATCATCATCATCTTTTGTGTCTGCTTCGTCATCATCATCGTCACTATTTGCTGTGTTGTCCCTATAACCTGGTGGAAGGGGTGGTCCTACAAGCTCATCCTCCTGGGCTCCATGTTGAGGAGGCACTGATGGCCCAACGAGCTCCGAGTCTGAATCACTGCTGTCACTACTGCTGCTGCCGCTTTGCTGGTTCCTGAGGATTAAAAAAAAAAAAAAAAAAAAACAGATCCTCGAGTAAAGCAAAACTACATTCAGGCCAAGTTAAGAAAGGTTTCAGAAATACTCATTCAAACAAAACAAAGTTGTCTTACCGAGCTGCTGTTTTGTCTCTCTGACTTGGAACTGATGGTTTGACTGACTTGGAGCTTTCCCCTTCCTCTTCCATCTGAGCACCTTTCTGTCGATCCTCTGAGGGCATGTCGGACACACTGAAGTTATTTATTTTAAACATAAAACTCAACATATTGCATGGAAAACTTGACATTTAACTTTTTTACGGTCACTGTTTTGTGACTAATAGTGGGTCAACAACAAATCTCAACACTTCTCCAAAACAAGGAGGGAATTATGTTAAGAATCCAGTCCAAATGTAAAACAGCAATACAAGTCACAAAATACTCACCCAGGACACGCTGACTCCTCTCAATAGCTGTTCTCCGGGTTTGCTCAAAAATGGCTTCAAAATCAAATGTCCGCGCCTTCTTACCTACAAATGTACAAAAAAATTAACCTTGATTGATTCAATCAAATCTGAAACAGCACGCTCTATGCTATAGTAAATATAAACCGTCATATCATTTGTAGCTGCCACATACCAAACCCAGAGAATCCCATGACAGATCCGATGTCTCCATCCCTCGGTAGTTTTTCTGCTCAAAAGAGAATATTTTAGAGTAGACTTAATAACACAGCTCATTCGTTTAACAATTTACACTTCTGTTAATGCGCCAGGTATAAAACAATGTAAACGCCTCAAAACAGATGTGCAATCAAGTCAGCAGAAAAATCAGTTTTAAATAACTAAATAAACAGCACTTAAAATCGTTTCGGGGGACAATGTTCAATATTAAATCTAATTTAAATACTCAAAAGGAAGCTAACTTGTTAAGCTAACAGCAAAGTAGCAAACTTCAACATTTATGTTATGTATTTAAAGTACTTTCGAAAAAAGAGCACACATGGAGTTCTTCGTGGCTACAAAAAATAATTCAAGTAGCTTTAATTAATGCAAAACAGAAAAAAACCGACGTAAAAATCAGCAAAGAATTTACCTTCATCCATGTTTTCAAACGCGACTGTTTACCTCTGACCTACGGAAGTCCTTCTTCTTCTTCGCCGATCGTGTGCACACAGCGCCACAGCCGTCTTGGAGGACTTATTTTTCTTGGTTTACAGAAATAAACGTGTTCAGTTCAAGTTTACTGGAGCCAATAGTTTCTATCAGTATTTCAAGCAGTTGGTTCCAGAATTAACCTTTAGGAGGCTTGGGTCTAAATGGCAGTTTTGGTCTAATTTTGAATTTACCCTTATATTTTCACCATAAAAACTATTTACCTTGCCTTATTTGGTATCATTATTTTCAGCACAACCTGTTTCATGATTTTACAGTATTTGTTTCATTTTGACCAAATGCATTATCACATTGGACCAAAAAACACAAAATCAAAATCAGAGTATTATTTTTGTTGATATTTTTACTATGAAATTTACAAACATGTTGAATGAACTATTTTTTCCAGCCTAAAATTAAATTTTCTTTTGTAAATTTTAAGAACTTGTGTACAAACTTAGCTAAAAATAATTAATATTTTTACATCTCATTGTGGGCAATTTCTCAGGCGTATTTTTACAACAATTTATAAATGTGTCACAATATCTCCATCACAAATTCTCTCCAACACCACAAGACTCATGTTTTTTTACAACTATTTACAAAATGTTTGACGATGTTTCCATCACAAAGTCATTTCCTCCTCCGTCCCGCTACCCCTTTCAACTATTTACAAAATGGCTGTCAGCCGAGGTCTGCATAGAAATCTTTGAGCCAAACAAAATGGCCGAAAATGCTTTCTGATTGGTTGCTTCAGAAATGTGGTACGTTTGATGAAATCAGGAAAAATGGACTTCATGTTGCATTCATTTACTTTGGTCATAAAACATTCCCAGATTGCGCAGTACATGCGCAAAACAATATGGTGGACATAATCGATCATATGTCTGGTTTTATTTGGAAGTAAATATGAAACAAAATCAATATAAACCACTACTTTTGTCAAGTTTGAAGTCTCTGGTGTCCAACAGGACTTGAAATGCACACTCCTTATGCTGTCATTTTTTATACAGAAGCCTTTTACATGCATGACGTCAGCCCGCCACGGGGCGGGCAGCGACTGCATAGGGCCATTCAGGAGATGGAAACTGAAACTTTCAATGTCTGCTGGAAAGAAACTGTGGCCAGAGGCAGCAGAACCCGACCGGAGGCTCGCTTGACGAGATCCATCACTCTGCCGTAGATACAGCTGTGAATCTCGCAAAGGAGCTTAGAGGAGACGCTTTAATGACGTAACTCCTGATCACATGAAGGCCCGATTGATGCACACGCACATCCGCTGATCTGAAAACAGGTTTTGTTATTTGGTTTCAATGTAGAGTATTTATTTATGTTGTGTAATAAGTGTAAAAAAAATAAATAAAAGTGACTACTTAACGGATTTCGCCTATCACGGGTTATTTTCGGAATGCAACCCCAAAGAAAAACAAGGGGTCGCTATAAATGTAATATTTACTTCATTTTTTTTACAGCAGAAGTTTTGTCAAAAAAGCGTAACAGGTTAAATTTCAAAATGTTGTAAAAACCTTTTATTTATTTATTTATTTATTTTTATAAAAAAAAAATCTGTGGGGAGAAAAAGTCCACAAGCATCCTCACTCCATGCACATTCACTTAAATTTTCACACTGTGGTACATGTTGACATTATTTAATGACTGTAAATATAACTAAAGATATGGCATAATACCATACATAATATTCAATAAAATACAAAGACTTAAATCCTATTGTAGAGACTTGGTCTTCAAACCACTACGTGTCCCAGCAGGTGTCCCTATTCAGTGACACAGTATCAACACAGAATCAACAGTTTTGCTGAGTGTCCAAACGATACATAACGCCTCATCTACCCATCACTACAATCAACTCCATAAAGGCAGCATAATATATTATGAATTCACAGAACAAGGTACCAACATAACTAAACAACCAGTGAAAACAACATAGATAACTTGAAATTCATCAGGACTTTAGCAGGGCAGCTTGAATATACAACATAATAAAAAAACATTTTAAAAAAGCAGGGCAGTACATTTAAGTGTGAAAGTTTTCAAAAAAGAGGTCAACTTAAAAGCTTTTTTTGACATCACCAAACAGAGAAAGAAAGACAGAGAAAGACAGAGAAGAAAGACAGACTTATAAAACAAATTAGGAATGGTTTTAAAGAAGTGACATTTGTGTACGTGACGTTTGCCATAGTAGCTTCTTATAAACTTATTGCATTTGACATCACAAAAATCAACATGTTCAATACAAAGTGTCTGTAAACGAGGGAAAACTTTGGAATATATTAAATCCTGCCTAACCATTAATGCAAACTGAGGTGGGAAGGCCATAATAATTTTGGAATATTTTGCCTGGGTACAATATATTTGAAATTGATCACAATACTCAGAATGCTGCAATATGTTTCCATCTGCATCCCAAAAGTGAGAAACAGCCCAAATACCTTTACAAAACCAATCCTCAATAAAAATGGATTTTCTTTTCATCAATATATAGCCATTGTTCTATATTGGTGTGTTATGTGAAGTGAAGTTGTGTTTGAAGATGAGCTTCCAATACAAAAGAGCCTGTTGATGAAAATCAGAGTTTTACTGGTAATCTCCAAAGATCAAAATCACATCTTAACAAGAAATCAAGTCCAACTAAGTTTTTAAAAGCCAAATTTGGAATAACAAACCAAATGGAAATTAGATTTTGCAAACATAGTTTATGCCACTTTATTTTTAACATCCCATGCATGACATCAAAGCCTTTTCCATCCTCATAATGGCTTAATCAAATCCTGTTTTGCAATATAATGACATTAGTGTGTATATTAACATATTATATGGCAACAGGCTTGGCAAGGTTCTTGTTTGTGGTGGCAACTGCCACCACATGCCACCCCAGTAGATCCGCCCCTGTAAATTAAACATATCCTATCTTTTCAGGTCCACAGTGACCTATGCAGTCCGGTGGACACATTTTGACTGTGCTGAATTTGATAAAACTACCATACAACTTATTAGTGTGCATAAAAGAGTTTGTGTGGATCTGTATTTGTAGAGGTCAAAAATAAGGATACTCCCTTATGTCAAAATTTAATTAATCGAGTTTGATGGATTAAAAAGCAACACGCACAAAAGAAATCTATGCTATCTCCTCAGCCATCTGTTGAATCTGCGTCATATAATGCTTATCGTATCAAACATCTGTTTTAATAAGGTTTTATATGGCCATATCTGTTTAATAATACTATATAAAACCCTTATATCAAACATGTGTTTTAATTGTATATTTTGAGCTTTATCATTCTATTAAATCCTTATCGTGAATTTCCAGATTTAAATTAAGCTCTTATCGAGATAAAGCAGATAGGATTCTGGAACCTTCTATTAAATCAAACTCTTATCTTAATCAGACAGATGGAATACTTCCCTCTCCCCCATGGAAAGTTCTAGAAAATCCCTGATGTAACTCCTCCTGCTCCCTGATGTAACTCCGGGAGCATGTAACTCCCGGAGTTACATCCTCCCGGACTAACTCCGGGACTAACTCCGGGAGGATGGTGGATAGACTCCACCCCCAACTGCTCTTATCTTCCTGCTCCCTTGTAGATGCTCATCCCACTTTGTAAGTTTATGTTTGAATGAGCCAACAGAGATAAAGGGGTGGGATTTCTGTTTTTCTGCTTTAAATATTTTCGGAGCTCCTCTCTTTCTACTTTTTGCACTTGGAGAGGAAGAACCACTTGCTCTGAAAATAAAAATGGTTTGCGTTAAAAGAGAAAAGCCTCAAAAAAGAAGACTGCAGGAAGCTAATCAACTAGCATGTAGCTCATCTGCTCCAACCTCAGAGTCTACAGATGGACAGACCATCACGAGACCCTGCTCCATAGCTGATGCTTCATTTCCTTGACTTTTATTTTTTTAATAAGCAACAACTGTTGGAGAGAGGCTGCTGAGAAAGAAACAGCAAACATTTATTCATAGGATTTAACTATGGTAATATACTTGTCTTATTGGGGCCATGCCATAGCAATGCATAGGGACAGCAGTGCCTCTGATAGGTTCGAAAGGAAAAATACCTTCATTAAAAGAACCACAGACAACGTATATGAATTTTATGGCCAAACTTCTGCAGAAGGAGAAGACTCAGCAAACTACTCCTCCGAGTCGTTCACAGAGCGTTCTGCCCTCTCTCTGCTCCAGCAGGACTTTTATTTGGGAAAACAAAAGTCAGATAGGATGAACAATAAAACAGGCGGCAGCCTCTATCTAACACACAGGTCATCTTAACTATTTCCCTTGAGAGCAAACTCTGGAGGGAACAATCAGTTCTCAGGTATACAGAGATTCATTATCACATTGGACCAAAAAGAAAAATCACACAAAATAAAAATCCGAGTATAATTTTTTTGGGATATTTACTATGAAATTCACAAAAATGTTGAACAATTTTTCCAACTCAAAATCGAATTTTCTTTTGTAAATTTTAAGAACTTGTGTACAAACTTAGCCAAAAACTATTTAGTATGCATATTTTAACATCACGTTGTGAGCAATTTCTCAAGCGTATTTTTTACAACAATTTATAAATGTGTCAAAATATCTCCATCACAAATTCTCTCCAACACCACAAGACTCATGTTTTTTTGTTTTTTTTTTTTACAACCATTTAAAAAATGTTTGACGATGTTTCGACCATACAATTAGTTTTGTTTGCTGCCAACAACGCCACCTGGGGTTATCACCCAGGAATTAATGAAAGGACACAGGTCCAGTTTTCCAATCAGCAAGGAGACAGGTTTCAAGTCAATAATAATCTATTATCACAAGGTTAAAAATACCTGTACATAAACAAAAACAGAAAATACACAAAATAAATCCAACTGGGCTTACCGGTGGGTACGACCCGGTCCTGGATGGTATAGGCTCCAAAACAAAGAAATCAAAAACACCTGTGAAGTCACTCACTCTTTGAATTGCCCTTCACCTATTTGTGTTAATAACTGCACAATCACACCAGAAAGTGACGCCACATCCAGGTCCGAGCGCACCACCGGCAGTCCTCTAAAGAAAATAGAAATAAACAAATTGTTAAAATACAGGCAGTAAAAGATAAATAAAAATTATTTTTTAGGTCATCCAGAGTTCACAATCCCCCCATCTTGCTCCAAAACAAACCAAAGTGGGCTAGTTCGTTAGTGCTCCGTTTGTGCTGGTTTGTGCAGTTAAAATTTTCGTTTGTAATAACTTTTAATATTTCCTTGAAATATTAAAAGTTATTATTTTGGCCGATGACGTCACAGTCACCCACCGCAGTGAAAATAGTTTGAGCTCCGCGGAGTAAGCGGCGTTTAGCTCAAGGTTGATCCGATCTGTGAACGCTCATGTCGGCCAGCGGTTTTCCACAACTCCCGGCCGCAGCGCCAATAGGTTCACCTAGGGACTGTCAACAAATTACCGAACCTAACAATCCTGTCAAATAAACGTTAATAAATGACTTGAATTGTAACCGACTAACTAGTTGTCAGTGCTAATTCATGCTTTTACATGAGACTAAATAGCATCTATTAAATTTTAAAGTCATATACATTATTTTGAATAATTTTAATATTAAATCATATAGCCTAGTATTTTCTTCAATAGCTTCCAGGTCATGTGAAGTATTGACTCAAAATTGTTGGATACCAGGTTGGGTTTCGCTCTCTTCTCAGCTCTGACCATCAGGGGGCGCCAGAGGCCACGTTTCCTTGGCGGGTGTTGCCGGCAGGTTCCTGCTGGACGCACCTGGCTGGAAATGTCATCTAGAGGAGGATTTAAGCGGCTCCCGCGCTTCACCGCCAGAGGGTTTTACCTATTGTGGTCCCTCCAGCCTGTCTACGATTCGTCTCATTGGGATCGTGTCTAGTTGCTTTCTAGACCTTGCCCTCTTTTCTGTGACTCTTTTCAGAACATCTTCGAGCCTCACCGGAGACGTCCCGTTTTTTTTCCGAGCCGGAGGAGATCCGGTTCATGACGAGCAGCTGAGTCCGTCTCCATCTCCTCATCAGGCCTCAGCGCGTCTCCAGGTGGATCCAGACCCGGATATCTGCAGGTCTTTCTCTCACGAGGCTCTCCGTCCCTCGACTGCAATCCCACTCAGTCAGTCTCTGTTCCAACCGCAACCTGGTACCCGAACCCTTCCCGGGTCTGAACTCATTACTCCAAGTAAGCTCCAAGCCCATATTAGTAGCCTGACTCCCTGCGGTCATTTAACTCATCTCCACTCTCTTGGTGTGCAGCGGTGCCGGTTTTCCACTACAGCTTCCAGTCTGCGGATATTTTGATCGTTTTTATTTTTATTTCTGTCAATAAAACATCTAAACTTTTAGTCTGCTTCTCTGTGAGTTTCTGCATGTGGGCTCAGAAATTAAAACCCAGTAGGACAAAAATCACTTTGAAATAATTATACTAGTCTGTGCAGATGAGGTACAGTCATTTGTTTTCCATTTTAATCCTTTTTTTTTAGCTATTTTCTTTGTCAATAGCTTCCGAGACATGTGTCCAATTGATTCAAAACCACTTTGAAATTGTTTTACAAATCCTTAGAGATGAGGCCGCCGCCTTGGGGGGGGGGGGGGGGGGGGGGGGGGGGGGGGGGGGGGGGGGGGGGGGGGGGGGGGGGGGGGG
>CAEGAF010169438.1:0-15087 GCA_903067075.1 Micropoecilia bifurca
TGTGTGTGTGTGTGTGTGTGTGTGTGTGTGTGTGTGTGTGTGTGTGTGTGTGTGTGTGTGTGTGTGTGTGTGTGTGTATGTGTGTGTGTGTGTGTGTGTGTGTGTGTGTGTGTCCCTTATTGTCCCCTATTAAAAATAAAAATAGCTACTGAAATATTAAGGAATTATTTCCGAACAGTAGAGATCTACGGTGGCCGACAGGTGCAAATGCGCAGCAACAGAGAAAACATGCAAAAACAAAAAGAGAAGCAAAGAAATGAAATAGAGCAAACAAAAACAGATGCAAACAAAAAGAAACGCAAACAAAAAGCAAATGAAATGTAGCAAACAGATGCAAACAAAAAAAAGATGCAAACAAAAAAGAATACAACCACAAATGAAATTCAGCAAACAAAAGAAAAGATGCAAACAAAAAGTGCTGAAAACGGCAGTAAGTGCTCCAGACCACTAGAGGGAGTCTAACAAAAAACTGCTGTGTCCAAATTTAGGGTCCTCGTTCAGAAAAGCAGCAATGGCAGCAAAATTATTTTTGCTGTATTACACTTAAAATTACACAAAAAGATTTTTTACAATGTTTTTAGGTGAGAATGTAGATGTATAGATCTGAAATATCTGCTCGGTTCATCAATAAATCACTTAATTCCAGTATTGCTCTGACATTTTCGGACCTGTCTGCTCCACTGCATGAACATCCAGCTGTCAGCTGACCGGAGCTCCAGGTTCGACACACCGAGTGACACCCAGGTCTCCCGGAAAGAAAAACTTCAGCTAGTTTCCCCTTTTGAGTGGAGGTGAAACACAGATATTAAGCCAGGTGAATATTTTTGGTTCACTAAAGTAATTTATTTATTTATTCAACATCTTCTGCTATTTTAGTCGAAAAAAGCAAGAGGGACTTTTGTTTGCGTCTCTTTTTTGTTTGTTTCCTGCATTTGGTTTTCTTTCTGTTTGCATCATCTCTTCTTGTTTGCTGGATGTTATTTGTTTGCGTCTCTTCCTTTGTTTGTATGTTTTCTCTGTTGCTGCGCATTTGCACCTGTCGGCCACCATAGCAGACCCTAAATTTGGACACAGCAGTTTTTTGTTCGCCTCCCTCTAGTGGCCTGGAGCACTTCCTTCTGTTTTCAGCACTTTTTGTTTGCTTCTTTTCTTTTGTTTGCTGCATTTCATTTGTGGTTGTATTCTTTTTTGTTTGCATTTGTTTTTGTTTGCTGCATTTCATTTTTTTGCTTCTCTCTTTGTGTTTGCATGTTTTATCTGTTGCTGCACATTTTCACCTGTTGGCCACCGTAGAGATCAGAGCTCAAACAGACTCAACGATCTGGAGAAAGAAAAACTGTCTACATTTATTTCAGCAGATCAGATTTCTAAAGGATCAGTCAGCAGCTGCATCTCATCCAAAGTGCTGCCGTCTGAGTCCTGACTGAAACCAGGAAACGGCTCACATCACACCCAGACACCACAAGACGGAAAATTATACCAACCAGAAATATTTACATCGAATTCATCACAAAACAGCTTTGATCCTCACAAGAGGTTAAAGGTCAAGTTTATCTCTACAGTACATTTACAATCAGTTCAAAGTTCCTAAAGTAAAACTCATCATGCAGTCATCAGTTATGAAACATGTGATAATATTACATTTTGTCAAACATCATCATCAAAATCATCACACATCAAATATATTGATTAATGTTTTATTAATTATGGTTTAAAGACAGTTTCAAACATCTGTGATTTTAGTCCGGAGTTAAAGGAACCCAGACGCTGCAGAGACTGAAGATAAAATCATGCTGAGTCATAAATCCTCTGGTCCTGGAGATGCTCTGCAGGTGAAGGAAGGTCGGCGTTGGAACCGTCTTTATGTTTCTCTGAAGGTTCAGGTCAGAGGTCATCCTCATCTCTAGTTTTCAGCTGGAATAACCGAAGCTGTGTGTTGGTTGATTCTAGATCTATAACTCTAGATCCTTCCCCTCTAGGTCCAAAGACAAACTTCAGATAAAAGTTAAATCTGATCTGATTTTCTGTCCCTCGACCTCAGGCCTTATTCTGGCTTCCACATGGTAGTTTTACTGTCTTGTACAAGTAAAGCAGAGGTAAAATCAAGCTGCTGGGCAGACTGAACCAGAGCAGAGAGATCTCCAGGACACAGATGATGCTCCCAGCCATGACCTTTGACCCTATCAGAGAGGTGAAGACAAAGAACCCCAGGAACCACATGCAGAGAACCCCCAGGATGGCCGTGACAGTCAAGCAGGCCCTCTGCTTTGTTTGGTCCACATGCTTCTTGTCCCCGCCTGCGTCTCCCGGCCCTGGACTGATGAGAGCCAGGAGGACGCAGAAGCTGCAGAAAGAGACGAATATCAAGGCCAAGACGAGGAAGGACAGCAGCAGGACCAGAAATATCCCCGAGCTCAGCCCCGAGTTCACGGCGTAGGTCATTAAGCAGCACAGCAGCCAGACGGAGGCGACGGCGGCGTTCCTGAACGTGACGCCGCGCGTGTTGCGCAGGTCTCTGTAGACGACCGGATGCACCACGGCCACGTAGCGATCCAGACAGGTCAGCACGTGGAACGAGGTTTCTCCTATGAAAATGGTGGTCGCTAGGAAAAACCCCGGAGTCGTCCAGGGGAGAACGCCGACGTATGTCAGCAGAGTGTGCAGAGACGTTCCCAGGAGCCACAGCCACTCCAGGACACACTGCTGGAAGGTGAAGATGTCGGAGTGGCTGGCGGCGCTGATGGAGCTTCTCTGCTGCTGCCACTTCTGGAAGCCCAAGTGGAAGATGAAGATGGAAAGAGGAGCGAAGAGGAGGAATCTGGTGGCAATGAAGGAAATGCCGATGAGAGAGGAAACCGTGTTGTTGGCACAGCGAACGTCAGCCGAATCCAAGGAGGAGTTGGAAACGGATGAACTGACCGACATCCTGGAGATGATCTGTGCAGAAGAAAATAAACGTCAAAGTCTGAAACTGAACCAGTTCAGTGAAAATGTTGAAACTATTTGCATTCCTTACTACACAATCAGAATCAGATTTATTCACTAAGGTTGTAGCTCCTGCAGCTAAGCGGCTGTTCGCACTGAGTGCAGCTTGAAATTTTCCTGAAACAACGTTGTGGAGGAAAAATAAGGCCTTTTGTGTCAAAACATGGTTTCTGTAGCCCAGAGCGGCATGAATCTATGGGACTGGACACATGTACATCCCAATCTTACATGTTATTGGTCAGTTTCTTTGGTGGCTTGTTGCTCTTTCTGTAAGTTAGCTGTGGCTACGCAGAGAAGCTAAAACTGAATGATCAGAGTTTGATCCCTGCTGTCATTTGGATCCAATTTGAGCTTTTTACCATGTGCGGTTCTGGTGGGTCTCCGGTTTATGAGGTTCTTTATGTGGTTTTGTAAACTGAAGACCTGACCGTGACATCTGCTGCGCTCTTCCTGAGCGTCGCTCTAAGGCCGCAGGTTAAACAGATAAATCTAGTCGAAATGTTTCCTGCTGCTTCACCTTCTCCTCCTCTGGACGTCTGACATCACCTGAACCTCAGATCTCCATCGTCCTGGATCTCACAGGTAGGCTTTGCTTTCCCATCTTTATTATTTAATATAATTTGTTTAAAATTATATTAAAGCTGTTTTGTGGCCTGTTTGTGTGGTTTTGTGGTTGTGCTCAGTTAACATCCTGCAGGCGCCTCTGTTCACACAAACAGGAAATCTGACTTCAGCTCCACTTTAAAAGTTTTCACAACAAGTGATTGGAAATTCTTTGGTAGGAAATCAGATCCAAAGTCAGTTCATGGTTTGGTTAATTTTTTTTGTATTTTTCTTTATAATATTTGATTCACAGATGTTGTTTCTTCTCTTCAGTGGGTTCAAGTCGAAGCTGAGACTCATTTCTACTCAGTTTGGATGTTTTTCCCGCAAGTAAGAAACATTTTATTGCCTGAAATGCATTAACATCATTCCTGTAGTGAAGGCTTAATAATTTGTATCTACTGATGAATCTGCAGCTAAAAATACACTAAAACATCAAAATGTGTCAATGCAGCAGCACTGATCTGATCATTATTGTTTAGATTTTAATAATTGGGCAGCAAAAGGAGCTTAATTAGATATTTTGTTTTACAGAATTTGAAGCTGAAGCTGAAACTTGTGGAGTTCTGGGTAGAATATTTACAGACAAACGTTGCTTAACCTGTAAAATGTTGAACAGTTTTGACTTAATTTCTGCTCTGAGTCTGTTGTTCTTTCAGTAAACAGACTTTTTAGACTCCAGTTATTAACAATTAAATTATTTATTAAATGATCCATCCAGTTAATCGTTTTGTTGATGTTACTATTTTAGAGGAGAAAACCATTTCTAGAGCTCAACCTTTGCAAAGCTTTCCACATCTAGACTTATTTTTACTTAAGTAATTCCATAAAATGATGATAAATCATGAAGAGTCGAGTAACTGACCTTTGGAAAAGTGATTAATCGTTTCGTTCTTCCTCTGGAATCTGCACACCTGTCAGTCAGGTGTGCAGATATATAACTGCTCCCTGTTTGTACAGCAAAGGTGATTAATCATGTAGATGTGACAGGATTACAAATGATGCAGGTCACAAGATTTGCATGATTGGACCAGGACTTTATGCAAAAGGGAAAAACTCCCAACAGGCAAATGGAGGCTCGTGGAGCAGCGTGTGAACGTTCAGGTGATTTTAGCAAAGATAAACCAAAACAAAGTTTTCAGTTACATCAGAGCCATGGCAACAAGTCGAATGGACATAAGAAAACAGGTTGACAGAGTCAAATTTAACATTTTATTGAAATCTGCTGCATATGAATGAAATCATGCTAAAGCAAAAATACATGTTATTTTTAATCTGATTTTACTTTATGAAATTAATTGAGTTAAATTTGATTATTTTCTGTATTTAAAGCTTTTATAATAAGAAAATTCACTCTCCTTTATGACCAAACAGGAAGTGATGCACCATCATCACTTCCTGTGATGATGGTGCATCATCACAGGAATGATGATGCACAGGAATGATACAAGAATGATACTTATGACACACATACTGTGTGTCATGAGTATGACACTGTGTGTCATACTTATGAAATGCTGTGCATTTCATAAGTATGACAAGTAAATATGGTTCTAGCATAATGTTGTTTTATCCAGAAATGTGATTTACAGTCGAGCCACGATGCAAAATTTTCATAAAAATGTCAAAAAACAAACCTTCAGTTCTGACACACAGTGAATTCAGACACAACTACAGAATTTATGAAAGTTTGTATTTGAAAATGTTGAAAATGACTCTTAATTTCATGCAGAAGCTTTGTTAGCGCTGATGAAGTTTCCCTCACATTGAAGAGGCTCCAGAAACAGAAGATTAAACATTTTCTAATTAATACTTAACGTCTCAGTGGTTTAAATAAACCTTTTCTTCCTAGTTGGTGGGATGATCATTAATTATGGAGAGGAACAAAACGGTTGTGTGGGATTTGGTGACTCACCAGGCTGGTGGCAGTGAAAGCTAAACTCTAATACGTCCAAATTTTATTTATTACATCTGACAAAATAAGACAAAACCAACTGGTTAAATGTAAATAAAGAACTTTTACCTTTATACTGCAACAATTTCATGAAGTAAATAAAAAAAAAACAAGTATATATACAGACAGGAAACAGCATCATATGATGGTTTATTTTAAATTAAACCAGTAAAAACCTGAAATTCATTACATCTACAGCACACATGATGAGCTACGTTAGCATGTATACTTACAAACTAAAACACATCATATCCAATATTAATAAAACTTAGTTGAAGTGCAGACTGCGTACTTTATGAATTACATCATTCACTGACAGCAACGCGCTATTTCTAAAATAATCCAATTATTCAATGATTATTTACACTAATAAAATGCCAAATTAGGAAAATAAACACAATTACAACAAAAATACCAAAAAAAACTGAACTGCAGTTGTTTGAATCTGCTGCCCAGCACGGCTTTAGCCAAGCTCACATCTTCTTTACAAACTAAATGTCTCCAACTTCTAACTTCATTTAGAAGTTAGATTATGAGTTGGACCAGGCTCTTCTCTTGTGCATGTAAAGTAATGGTAAAATAAGGCTGCTGGGGAGACTAAACCACATCACGTAATAATCAATCACACACCGGATGCTGCGACTGAACACATCGGCATGTTTAGCGGATGTGGCGATAAGAAATGCGAGAAACCACAAAAAAACCGCGGCCATTATGGCTGTGACTGTAAAACATGCCCTCAGCTTCATCTGGTCCATTTGCCCCCTGGTTCTGTCTCCGTCTCCTGGTCCGGGTCGGATCAGCGCCGAGAGGACGGAGCAGGTACAGACTGAGATGATGATCACAGACAGAACCAGGAAACACAGGAACGAGGTCATGGGCAAGATGCTGCCATTTAACACCAACAGACAGGCCCACATCCAGGACAGCAGCCAGGCAGAACCGATGCAGCCGTTCCTGATGGCGGCTCCGTGGCGGTTCTGGAGCCTCCTGTAGGTGACAGGGTGAACAACAGCCAGGTAACGCTCCAGACAGGTGAGGATGTGAAACAGGCTCTCTCCAAAGAAAACCACGCTGCTCAAGACGTAGCCGCAATTTGTAGCATTTGGGAGATGAAGATAAAGGCCCAGAATGGTGAGTCCTGCCCCCAGAGCCCAGAGCAGCTCCATGACGGCCTGGTGGTAGGTGAAGACGTCCAGGTGGGTCACTGCTGGGAAGGAGCGGCTCTGACGGAGGCCCAGGATGAGGACCAAGATGGACACAGGGAGCAGGAGGACGGCTCTGCTCAGGTTGAATGCAGAGGCAAGAAACACGATGCTGGCAGAGGAACAGACAGTTTGATCAAACTGAACGGACGAGTTGGAGGAGGAGCAGGAGGAGTTGGCTGACATTTTGAATGGATGTTGATGTGGATCTGAGCAGAAGACAGAAAGGAGGAAGAGGAGCCATTAATAAAATATTGTAAAATTACAGTTATGGACATGAAGCACCTCATTAAACTACTAAATTCAAACTTTCTATTCAACAGTAAATAAAGAAATCAAAACCTAAATCTACTTCAGTTGATTTATATAAATGACACCAAAGGTTGCCTAAAAGCACTTTACAGAAAATAACACAGTTTCTATTCTTCCTTAAACTTGGTCAGATATACCAAGTGTTTTGAGAGAAAGTGACCCAGATCCTGTTCTTATTAATGAAAATGAATTTATTAATTTGAGCCCAAAAACCTCTGAAAACTAGACGCCTCTGATTTAGTACAAATAAATGTGCAAATTCTGCTACAGCGTATAATATTAGAGTAATACTCACAGTAATATTGAATATTAGAAATTTTGTAGAAAAGACAAAAGTATTTACTGTAAAAAAAATGTGATTTTTAGATAAATCCAAAATTTTCTACAAAAACTTGAACATTTTTTAAATTCAAATGTTGAGAATGTTTAAGTTTTCTAGAAATGTTCTGAATTTTTGGCAGAAATGAATTCGGTTTCTTTATCTACAATGACTCTAATGTAAAAATCACTTTCCAGTTTTGGATCTGCATTGAAAATCAGGATTCTTTATTTGTTTGATTTAAAAAAAATTTTGGCCCATAATTACTTTGAGTCTACAGTGTTAGCCTAGTAAAAGGTTTGGGCATAAAGTTTGGTTTAATGCAAAACATATTGAAAATCAGGAAGTTCAAGATGTGAAGGAGTAAAAACAAAGTTTCTGCCTTTTGTTGTGTTTTTGTGATAAAGAAAAATGGAAAAGATTATTTTAAGGTTGTTACATGACAGCTTTTGATCTAGTAATATAATCTTCTTTGTTCTCAGATTGAACAAAAGGTTGTTAAAATGGTTTGATAATGGAGCTTTATGAGGACAGTTGAAGAGTTGGAAGGTCTGTGACCAACGCGGCAAAAAGAAGCTGCATTTAGTTTTAATCTGTCTGATGGAGATGAATGAACGAAGCTGTCAGGGTGAAACATTCATTCACCACGTCGTTCTACATGAACTGAAGCTTCCAGATAAAATCCACACCTCAAATCATTCAGAAACTCTGACCTCAAAATAATCAGCTCCCTGTTGGAGACGTGATGCTGTTTCTTTATCTTGGATCTCATTCGTCATTCAGAAAGTCTTTCATTTCCTGGGAAACATCCTGAAGCCCCAGATGAACAGCCACCTACCTGCCTGCAGAGCCGATTCCCCCAAACTGGCCTGCAGTTTGTCTGTGTGCTTCAAGCAGCTCAGCCTCATGTCTCAACATGACAGATGATGTCTTTGCATGATGGGACTCATTCACACCTGACCTGAGGACATTTTCAGATTTCAGAGAAAAGGAATTTTGTGCATCTCGCACTTTTTTTAAGAAACTTTTTCTTAAGGAAACATAAATTTAACGAGGTGGTGGCACCTGTTTATTTGAATATTGTATTTTTTAACTTGTCTCTCCTTCATCAGCGTCCACCAGGTGACCTTTGAGCTCCTCACCTGTCGTTTCAACGTGACGAAGCTTCAGCCTGGAGATCATTTGAATTTATTCCTGCTGCGGCTAAACTGCAGAGTAAACATCAGATTACTGCAGTGGATCTGAGGTAATTAATTATAAACTGGGAGAAAATGAGATGATGAAGACAATACAGCAAATTACAGTATTGAAAAACCTGCTAAAATGAGTAAAAAGTCTTAAAATTACTGAGTTTTTAATTGCATTAGTGTATTTTTTCAGATATCTTATTATATTTACTTACATCCTACACAGATGTAAACATGTTAATATTTAAAAACACTAAACACGTTATATTCAATATGGAATATGAATATCTATGAAAGTTTTAAATCAGTAAAAAATGAACGCAACCTTATTTTCTTTCACCCTTTGTTAATATTAGCAGAATTTCAATTATTGATGTTTATGTCTTTATCCAGGAATTCACTCTTCACACAAAAACAACCAGATGTAAAATAAATCATCCTTATCTGATCACTAATATAAATATTAGAGTAAATGTGAATTCAGTTGAAGAGAACTTGAGATCATGTGAACTGGAAATGTTCCTCTCATTTCTTACTGTTTGCTTTAAACTTTAGACAAATATTATGTGTTTTAATTCAACATTAAAACAAAAGACACAAGGAATCATAAATTATACAGATTTATTTCACCAGAATATGACCCACATGTTCAAACTCTTACAATACAGAGTAAAGATTTTACATTTCAACCAGTAAAACTATCGTCACCAGAAGAGCTTCCCCTGCTGGTCACTGAGCAGAATGCAGCTTTTTAAATGTATTTTTATCTATCAAAGCAGGAAGTTATTATTTTTAATTTTACATGTATAACCTGTGGTTTGTAACTATCTGCATGTTTTAAACACTTTTTTTTGCATATTTCTATCCAGTAGTTTGAAGAGCTTTACTGTTTAAATCACACTTTAATACATAAATGATCATTTCCCCCAATCATAAACACAACAGAAACATTACATTTATTGGAATAAAAAGAAAATTAAAGCTTAACAGCAGATGTTTATAATGACATAATGTATAGTTTCAATCTGGATTTATGTTCACTAAATATCACACAACAAATACTACAATTCACATCAATTCTGTTTCTATGAAAACACGTCGTCTCAAAACACAACATCAAATTTATATTCAAAAAAACAGAATCAGTTCAATTCAACCACACAGACAGAAAGTAAATTACAGTTCAGGTTGTTATTCTACCAAATTAAAAAGTGTTTAATCTGAGAAAACCAGATTACTGACCAAATTACTCCTCCTGAATGATCTACTGGTCATTGATTGGTTAATTGATTGATTGTTAGTTGAATTCAGTCTTTGTAGGATCAGTGGAAGAAAAAAAACTTCTCCTTTAACAAGAAGAAACCTGCAGCAGAACCAGAACCGGGTTCAATGTGGATGACAAGTTAACTATTAATCAATGCTGAAAATGACTTAATGTACTAAACAAGTTTAAGGTTTAAAATATGAAAATTAGTCATTGTAATTCAAATAAAGCCACAATGAAATTACATAATACACATTTGCATTGCCTGTAGAAACCTGACAGTGACAAAGTAGATAATAATAATAATAATAATAATAATAATAATAATAATAATAATAATAATAATAATAATAATAATAATAATAATAATAACCATCAGATTTTACTTCAGGGGAAATAAAAGCTGGTTAACCTAATGTCTAACCTTTGACTCAAAAAGTTCCTCTTTAATGATCACAGAAATGTTTTCTAAAAAGTTAGTAATGATGCATTAATGTTTAACTAAACATTAATGAACATTAATAGTTCATTAATGTTTGTCTGATTTTTATGACTGTTAATCATTTCAGGTTAATTTCCACTCAATGATTTCCTAATAGTTTTGAAATGGTCGATTATTTCAGGTTATAATGAAATGTTTAACTTCCTGATTATTTTGTAATGAATAGTTTTGTCTTGATTGAACCACTGCTTAACTCGACTGATTAATTTCTCCAGAGATTTACCAACAAATCTCATCACTTCTGAATCTGAATTTGATCAGTTGTTCAGTTTAAACTGTCGGAGCGATATTCCATCTAAGGAGTTGCTTAATGCCAAAGAACTTTTGGCATTTCACTAGTTCAAACTGACCTGACTCCCTTCCCTGACTTGGAAGGAAAGCCGTCTGGACACGATAGCATCAAATATCTGAGACAAATTAGTCTATTTGGCATTTCTGAAATGGAGCAGATGTTGAATTCGCAAGGTCTGTTGAAATCTTGGAGTCTTATGTCTTTGTTTGGATTTCCAAAAAGTATATTAAAGGTCATCCAACACACACAGTGAAAAACACGCCAAGGATCTGCTGGCAAAAACAGCGCCTTCTCGCCATTGGTTGAAACTTTCCAACACGCGTCGAATGAGACTTGAGAGAATAAAACAGTTGAATTTGAGGCTTTGGGAAGAGATTTTGTTGGCAAGACTATGTGAGATTTTTGAGTAGGAACTGAAGAAACTGTGATTCCGTGGAGTGTAATAAATCTCCGGCTCGTCTTGGCCTAAGCAGTGAGAACTACGTCTCACAGTGTTATTTCCTATTAATTATATATTTAAGAGTAAAGCCAAGCTTAAATTCTTCCATAAAACCAGACATGTTTAGTTTACTTCAGTGTCCGTTTCTTGTCCTTCAGCATCGTGTCCACAGCGCAGCGCTCCAGTTCTGAGTAAATAAAGCAGGGTAAGATCAGGCTGCAGGCCAAACTGAACCACAGCACAGAAACCTCCAGGACGCAGGAGACGCTCTGCGCCGCCAGCTCAGAACTGCTCAGAGAACTGGACACCAGGAACGCAAAGAGCCGCAGGCAGAGGACGCCGGTGATGGCGGCCACCGTAACAAAGGCCCTCAGGATGGTTTGGTCAACAAGCTTCTTGTTTCCCGCCTTTTCCCGCGGGCCCGGACCAATCAGAGCGCAGAGAACCGAAACGCCACAGAAGAACACGATGAGGACGCAGCAGGTCAGAAAGCAGCTGGACGACCTGAAGAAGATGATGGACGTGAGGTTGTTGGCTGCACAGCTGAACAGGAAACTCAACAGCCAAACGCCGAAAACGGCAACATTCCTGACGGAGACGCCGCGGCTGCTACGCAGGCTGACGTAAAGAACCGGATGAACCACGGCCAGGTATCGGTCCAGACAGGTGAGCACATGAAACAAGGTCTCTCCTGGGATGATGCAGGTGGTGAGGTAGACACCTGCCATGGACATGACCTTCAGATCCATCGAGGACCCTAGAAACTGTAACGCAGAGCCCAGAATCCAGACCACCTCCAGGACGCAGTGGTGGAAGGTAAAGACGTCGAAGTGGCTCATGGCCGTAACGGGGCGAGGAGGATGAAGAGCGACACCGGAAACAGGAGGAAGACTCTGGTGGAGACCAAGGCGAGGCCGATTACTGAGCCGTCGGTGTTGTTGCAGCGAGAACCTCCAGAATCCAGGGAAGAGTTTGGGAAATGGAGCAAAGACATGATGGCTGTCAGATGACCGAGTCTGCAAAGAAAATCAAAATAAAGCCAGAAATATAAACATTTTCAACATCCAGAGCCTCGATGGTCATGAAATCACTTAAAGTCTTTTAAACATTTATATTTGAGCTAGAAAAATGTCTTCAACTTCGAAAAATAAGTAGCTACCTCATCGCTGATTTCTAACTTTATATCAACCTGCAAATCATTTTTTAAAGACATTCTTATGAACGTTTTGTTGTTTGCCTAAATGTGACGAGTTCAATAAAGATTAGAAACGATCAGAGCAGCAGCAGCTGTTAACACCTGCAGGTCTGAAAATACAGTTAGAGGCAAAAAGGTTGAAATGTTTCAACATTTTCATCCCTTAAAATTTGGATTCAGTCAAAATATACATGTATTTTTCTGAATTATTTTAAAAGATGTTTTCATTAAATGACCAGTTTCTCTGATTATACCTGAGTAAAATGAACATTGTTCTTTTATTCTATGAACTACTGACAACATGTCTCTGAAACTCTCATTATCTACAGAAAATGAGAAATCAGAGCTTTCAGACCTCAAACAATGCAAAGAAAACAAGTTGATATTAATTTAGAAGCATCAACACTCATGTTTTAGAGTTCAGAAATCAATGTTTGGTTTCTGGAGGTTTTCTGTCGTCTCTTGGTTTTTTAAACTCACCTGTGAAGGAGCGACTTTCTCCTCCAGCCGTTTGAAACACAGTCCTGATGTGACGAGCGGCGAAGTTAAAACTGCGTCTGTTCAAAGTGATTCATTCATTCAGTCGATGTTAAAACTGCGTCTGTTCAAAGTGATTCATTCATTCAGTCGATGACAACATGACAAACGATGAAGCTGAAGCTGCTTTGCATGATCACAAATATGAGCAAATATTACTGTGATTTATCAATATAACATGAATGAAATGGTACTTGTTCAAAGTGTTCTCAGCTTTAATATTAAAATATTTACATACAGAACTCAATATTTATCTGGAATCAAGAGAATAAAACAATAACACATAAGCAAATATAGAAAAGATGATTTGTGAACAAGAAAACTAAATATTTAAGCCATTAGCACTGATCTATTTATCATGTCCTTTAAAACACATTTAAAAACAATTTAACTTACATCAAAATGAAATAAATCTAACACGACTAAAATGGAGAAAATATAAATAAAACAGTTTGCAAAATTCAAACTATCATTATAAATTAATCTCACATTAACCTGGCACATGAAAAACCATTTCTTTATTTTTTACTAATGTCCCATTAAGGCCTTTATGTGGCTGATCTGAGGGAACATCAATACGGTTTCATAAATATCTGATTTCAATCCAACATGATGGAAAACCGAATCATAATTCCTGTTCAGACCCACAAACTTTGCAAATAAATGTGATTCTGATTCTAAAAATATTGATTTATACATATTATTATGTTTGTTTATTAATATGATGGAAAGCAGCTAAATACAGAAGAGTGACCAAGGCCGACATTTTGGGTTGTGAAGTTGGGATTTGCTGAGGAACGGCTGACCTTTCAAATTAAAACTCTGGTTTAAATTCTCATACTAGTTCATTATTTTCTGAATTGATTCTGCATGTAGGACTGCAGGTTATATAAAGGTTAATCCGTGTCATTCACAATGCAAATAACCCAATCATTCTTTCAAAATGCATAATTCATACACATCAGCTCAGTTTCCTGTCCTCAGCAGATGATTTCTCCCCGATGACCAAACCCAGACGTCCGTCTCGTCTTCAGTTCTGGCAGCTGAACTTGCCCTTCTTGTGCAGGAAGAGCAGCTGCAGCACCAGGCTGCTGGGGAGGCTGAACCAGTGCATGGCCTTGTGCAGCAGGCAGCTGACGGTGGTGCTGAACACGTTGGACTCCCGCAGCGACGTGGCCACCATGAAGCCCAGGAACCAGAAGCACAGGACGCCGGTGATGGCCGTGACCGTGCAGAAGGCCCGCCGCTTCATCTGGTCCACATGCTTCCCGTCACCCGGTCTGGGCCGAGTCAGAGCCCGGAGAACCGAAAAGCTGCAGAAGGAGACCATGACCAGGGAGAAGACCAGGAAGCAGAAGAACTGGATGATGGGTAGTTTGGGGTAGTAGGCCTGCGTCAGATGACTCCACAGGAAGGAGAAGAGCCAGGTGAGCAGAGCGCAGACGTTTCTGACCGTCACTCCGTGGCTCCGCTGGAGTTTCTTATAAGCGACGGGATGAACCACAGCCAGGTACCGATCCAAACAGGTGAAAACGTGGAACAGCGTCTCTCCGACAAACATGATGTTCATGAGATAAAAGCCGGCCAGGCTGACGGCTGGCAGGTCCAGGGCGCCGTAGAACAGGCCGGTCCCCAAACCCCAGAGCAGCTCCAGGACGGCCAGGTGGAAGGTGAAGACGTCCAGGTGGCTCTGCGGCCTGGAGGCCTGGCGCCGCCGCCACTGCTGCTGGCCCAGGTACAGGATGAAGACGGAGCTGGGCAGCAGCAGGAGGAGCCGGACGCCGGTGTAGGCGTAGGCCACCGCGAAGCTGACCGTCACGTTCACACAGCGGGACCGGAGCAGGTAACCGGACGGCGCCAAGTCAGACAGCAGCAAAGCCATGATGAGGAACGATGGGAGCAGCTGGGAAAGGAAACTGGTGATTAAATCAGGGATTCTGGAGATCAGGGACAAATCAAGTCCTATGGATGAAGCACAAAGTTTGAATGAAATATACACAAAATATATATTTTTTCAAATATCTGACTAAACTAACCTGGTCATGTGACACAACAATGTATATTTTCCAGGTGTTTGTTGAATATTTTTTTATTTTAAACATTGTAGCCAGTGGATGATGCCTGTAAAAGCCTTTGTCTAGGAGCAGAACTCAATACATTATAATAGTTTAAAACAATTAAAGAAATACTAAAATGATATATTATGACAATTAAGTATAAGTAGTCATATAAATAATTATAAAGGTATCAATAAATTGAATTAAAAATCATTTTTATATATTTTCCAACTCCA
>CAEGAF010169460.1:0-21560 GCA_903067075.1 Micropoecilia bifurca
AGAGAGAGATTATTTTAAAGTATTTATTTGAAGTCAACTCGGCATTTCCTCATAGTAAATATGATCCCATCCATCCATTTCAGCTCCAAATAGAAGCTGAATTTATTGTTGGTTGTGATGCAATATTGTTTCAATAAATGTTACGGTGATATCAGCAGCGTGACGACAGGAAGTGGTTGGAGTTTGATGTGTTTTAATGCCTCATCCCCTAACAAACATATGCATTTGTGATTTAACTGCGTTTCTTATTTATCTGAGACACCGCAATTGCGAAATTGTGTTGTTTTTTTCAACATTAGTCGGAATATCGACAAAGTTTTGCGCACATTTGTAATGTAATACTGTTTGTTTATCTTAAAACAATCAAATTCCAGCTTGAAAAAAGAACAACAAAATGTGTTGCTTGCTGTTTGGATAAAAATATAGAGGAATTAGCCCTCAGTGTCACTGATGGAATGTGCCAAAGTTTAAAGACATCAGAAATGACCTCACTGTTGGTGCCAGTCAATCTGGAAACTATCTGTCCTAGAAAGACAAAAATTAACAAGTGGAAAATATTTAGGCCAGCAGCCAAACCTCCCGGAAATGGGCAACTCAGCAGATTCACAGCAAGGTCAGAGCATGAAAACCGGCTCAGACTCTCCAGGCCTCAGTTAGCAGGTTAAATGTAAAATTCATGATAGCATAATTAGAAAATGACTGTATAAGTATGAGTTACTTGAAGGAGAAGATGAATACTTCAGCGTGATTCAGGTGCATCTTAATGAGAGTAAAGATGTTTGATCATAATTCTCAGCCCCATGTTGGAGAAAACCAAACAAGAACTTCCTCCTGCAAGGCCAAATGTGAGGCGATTTGTACGATATTCAGTGTTTCCCAACTCTGGTCCTCAAGGCCTACTGTCCTACATGTTTTAGAGGTTTCCCTGCTTTAATGTACCTAATCCAACTGATTGCAGTCCAGCAAAGCCTGTTAATCAGTCATTGATTGAAATCAGCTTGACTGAAGCAAGGAGATACCTAAAACATGCAGGGTAGTGAGCTGTGAGGACCAGAGTTGGGAAACACTGTGATGGATGACCCTTGGTCCAAACTAGGTCAACAACAGGATGGTGATCAAAAACACAGCAGCAGAAGGACTGAAAAAGAAAATAACCAATTCAGTTTATTTACATTAGCACTAATTCACAACATGTCATCCATCGCAAAACACTTTACAAAAAGCCATTTCAGTTCAATCACTCCTGGATATCAATCGGCGCAGTAAGCTCAGTTTAGTCACATTCTTTTTTACTATTGACAAAATTCACATTTTGAACGTGTTTGTATTTCTATTTGGGTTTCAGTTGCTTCTAAAAACAGCACAATAACTAAAAAAAATTTTTTTTGGCAATAAGTCAGTGATTTTTGGCATCTGAGAAAAGGAGACATTTCAAAAACTTACACATGGTTAAGTCACAGAAGGCACTGCACCATAACCTGGCAACCTCAGCTGAGCCCAGATCCGCTACCTAGCAACCCAAGCAGAATTCCAGCACATGTGGTCAGCTGGTTTTACGTCTGTACAATGGCTCCTGGAAAAAACAAGTGTTTCAAAATTTCTGAAGTTTTTCTAGCAAAATTCTCAATTTTTTGGTGGAAATTGACGATGCGTCATAGAAATCCAGTTCCGGAGGGCAATCCAGTGGATTTTTCCCACATTGACATCTGGATTTTCCACTTTGAAGTCAGACTAGAACTGGAATGTAGTTTTGTTAAAACAGCAGAATGTCTCATTGAGGTTTGTCTCCATTTTCCTCCTGAGAAATTACCTACTGATGCTTTCTGTCCCCTGAGACACAAACAGGTAGCTGTCTGCTGGCAGGACATTTGCTGCCTTTTTTTTAACAGGCTGTAGCTGTGATGCTGCTGCTTTTTTAAATCTGATATTTAAAAAAAAAAAAAAGCACAAATGAACCATGCAGAAGAAAATCCCTCTCATCATTTCTGCAGAAACTGAATCCCCAAATCCTTAAATTGTCATAAAAATGTTAATTCGAGGTCCGTTATTTTCTCACTTTGAATAGTCATCAGTGCTAGTGAAGCATGCAGCGACGGGAGCCAATCAGAGTTCCTGACGCCTCACCGTTTGCCAAATGTGCCTGTTGACCAGAAACTTGGAGGAAATCACTTCTTGTGCATGTGTAATGGAACAGAGAGTGGCTGCAGTCTGATTGACGGCACAATAGTGGAACTAGATTACTTTTCATTTCAAATCCACCTCAATTTATTAGAGGCAGCCATCGGAAAGCTGCCGTTCAGCGTGCGTGTGCGTGCGTGTGTGTGTGTGTGTGTGTGTGTGTGTGTGTGTGTGTGTGTGTGTGTGTGTGTGTGTGTATGTGTGTGTGTGTGTGTGTGTGTGTGTGTGTGTGTGTGCGTGCGCGCGCGCTCCCAGGCTGAGAGATGAGTAAAATGAGCAATCGGGAACGTCGCAGAGTTTGAAAGTGTTGCATGCTGTATTAATCAGCTTTCAGCAGAATAAAACTCCTCAACAAACGCTATGCTTGTTTAAAATGTAAAACCACTTTGTCCTCCAGGAAACTGAAAGCCTTTTCAAGCTCTTAAAAGTGTGAAAAGTGTCTTTAATCAGATTCCTCTCCTGCCATGCAGGATTTCTTTGGAGATGTGGCTGTAACATTATCAGAAATGCACTAGGAGGCATCAGACGTGCATTAGGAGAGGAGGGAAAATCATTTGCTTTTCTTTGTTTCATCAGGTTGTCATGTCGAAAGGGTCTTAATGCACTCATGAAGCGTTTTAATGCTTTCAGTGCAGCATTTTAGGAGCCTGGAAGGTAGATTTGAATATTGCTTTTAATACGGATCCATTGTGGATCTCATTAGAGCAGGTCTGACTTTTACGGGACTCTGGTTGGCTTTCTTTAAGTAACACTATCAGGCACTTTAACGACACATTTATCCATAATAAGATGTGAAAAGAGTCATGCATGTTGCAGTCGTTCATACGTTGTGACACCTTCCTGTTGGCTGCAGTTTTTACCCTGAAACGGCTCTGAAAGCATCGATCGAGCTCAAATGGCTGCACTTAACCTTGGGGTGATCATGCATCAAACATTTCAGCTGTAATTAAGTCAAATTCTTCCTTTCTGCTGAGAGTTTTTCTTTGTTACGACCACACAGCTGACCTCCACTCAGCCAGCGGTTGTAAATATTAATAATAAGCCTTCTTTTTTAAAAGGATTTCCCTCCGATTGCGCTGCAGCAATTTTCCACAAAGCCAACCTTCCGTGAGTCCATTAGAGGACGTCCCTGAAGAGATAAACGGACTCGGACCACTGGAAGGTTTTCCAGCTCTTAGGGACCCCATAAACATTCTGAATGATAAATCATATCGGCAACCGTATCAGTAAAACGTTGCAGAAGAATGAACACATGAATAATTCACGCCAAAAGACGGCCTGAAATGTCGTTTTTGATGAAGGCTGGTTGGTGTTTTCTAATAATTCCATCCATCCATCCATCCATCCATTTTCTTGACATCCTTGTCCCTTCGTGGGGTCGGGATGGTTGCTGGTGTTTTCTAATAATTTTATAAGCTGATTCACTAGTAGCAGAACTACTAGTGAATTGAAATTGCTAATTTTCAATGTGGAAATGAGCAGTTTTCATATTAAAATAACTGATTTCAAAGTGGTAAAAATGAGCAAAACCATGTTAAAGATGACCAGTTTAGCTCATTTTTTAAAAAAATTGCCACTTTTGCTCCTTTTGAAAACAATTAGCACTCTTATCTAATTATCTTTTCCGGACATAAATTCTAAAATGCGGATCTACTTGGCTGTATTGTAAACTTTTAGTTGAATAAAGTTTGAAATCTGTGTTGAAGTTTTGGTTATTGACGGGTAAGAATTTGTCAAATAGCTAGAAGTTTATAATAATGCTTTTATTTTGAAGAACACTTATTGAGCACTTCCGTTTCCTCTCTTCACTTCTCCACCTATAGACATTAATACTATTGATGTAGTATTGATGTAGTATTGATGTCTATGTTCTCCACCCACGATGCGGTGCAGCAAATTATGTTTACTCTTACCCAGAATGCATCACTGTAGTTTAAATTTTAAAATCTGCAAGTTGTCCTGCATGTTTTCTGGCCGAAGCCCAAAAATCAGCAACAAACTCAACAATCAAATAAACTGAAACTGAGTGAAAGGTTGTCATAAAAATGACAGAAACTCACAACTCATCAAAAACAAACAAAGACAGATCACAGCTCCTAAAGTTTACAAATCACATTACCTCCAATGTCTCAAGAAGAAAATACTGAGTGAAAGGTACGGTCCAAAGAATCACTTCCGGAAACAACTTTGACCTGCTGAGGAAGGTTTGCTATGTTGTGTCACTGACATGGCGGATATAAAGGTGGTTGAAATTAACGCTTTAGCTTAATTAGCTAATTAGCATTAGCTTCTGCTAAATACCACTGTATTAGCAGAACTAATGCTAATTTTAGGGCTCTAGGGTTAGCACAGCTAAGTTTTTAGTTAGCACTACCCACCACTGGAAACCAAAAACACGAGCATACAATAAATATCAGAACTGGTTGTTATGCTACCAAAATGTTCAACAAATAAAGATGTTTTTGACCTTCCAGTCCAACAGGTTTCTGCACATATCAACAACCAAAACACCAAAGCATGATAAAGCTCCTCCTTTTACTTTTTATTTGCTTGCAGAACTTGTTTAGGATGTTTTCTGATGAGCTGTCAGGTCAGGAGTTTCACATGTTGACACTATAAACATTTAAATAAAAACCTTTTCTCTATGAATATGAGCTTGGTCCAGCTGTTGCTGGCAGAAAACTGGAGGGAAGATGACAAAAAATATTACAAAGTTAGTCCAGTTTATTTTTAGTCAAATTAAAAAATAATAATAAATCAATCTTATAATTATAAAATCTAATCTGTGTTTCAGTTATAAAATATTGGGTAAAATAATTTACTAATAATTGTCTGCCAGTTGAATTCATTAAGCTGTTTAGCTCCGTAAGCAAGCGTAGCGTAGCCAACTAAAACCAGAAGTTGGGAGGCAGCATTTATGCTGAAAAGAGAATAAAAATTGATGCATTTTCCTGGAAATTATGGTTTGTATGCTTTGGTTGTTAATGCAGAAGACAATCCTGAGCTTCAGCTTCTCCTCAAACTGAAGATTTAAAACCCTGGACATCTAATTGAAAGGATAAATGGAGATCCAAGGATCAGATATTTTGAAAATCGTTTCCAAAGTCTAATTAGTTATTTGATTTTCTTTTTATGTGTTTATTTAAACTTAGTGTTATACCATACAAAGCTTTGACTTGAAGTTTTTGTTTTAGGAAGCCAAGAAAATGAAAGACTTCTGAGAAAATGTTGAAGTTTTTAACGTTTTATATCGAAATGTGTGATAAAAATGGTTTGAATTTCACGTTGAAGGAAGTGAAACCTTTGGGCTGCTTTGGTAATAATAAGATATGTTTTCCCTTTTCCACTTTTTCAGCCTGCAAAAAGTCTCTGGTATGAAGAAGATGCTAACTGGGAGTAAAGGGAATCTGTATTCATGCTGCCTGATGGCTGTTTTCAGGTAACTAAGGTGTGTTTGGAAGTGTTGGGATAAATCCAGTTTTTTCGCTAAATCATATAGAAAACCAGAGGAATCTTAGAAAACAAGAACTGAGCCGGACTCAGGATAAATAAGTCGCTCGTTAAACCTTTCCAAAACCGCCTACATGCGAAGAAGTTCTCCAAATGAAGAAGAAGAAAACATGGCAGCAAGTTGGGGGTCACAACTCTTACTACCCGATTCAGATTAAATGAGCATCGCCGTCGGTCACCAAACACGCAGACATGACCCACAACCTCAGCTCCAGAATCGACACGCCGACCAACATCTCCCTGAGCGCCGCCGTCGCCGTCTCCGACTCGCTGGAGTACAAGACGATCTCGGTGTTCCTGGTGCTGCTGGTGTGCAGTGTTGGCATCGTGGGGAACATCATGGTGGTCCTCGTGGTCGTCACCACGCGCCACATGAGGACGCCCACCAACTGCTACCTGGTGAGCCTGGCCATCGCCGACCTGACGGTGCTGGTGGCGGCCGGGCTGCCCAACGTGTCCGACAGCCTGACGGGGACCTGGATCTACGGGAACGCCGGGTGTCTGGGCATCACCTACCTGCAGTACCTGGGGATCAACGTGTCCTCGTGCTCCATCACTGCCTTCACCGTGGAGAGGTGAGGGAGACGCTCTTTTCTATTCATGTACAGTTTGTAAAGAGTAAAGTTTCTGCTTTCTCTATCCACTGAATGAAAAACAAACATCTTTTCACCAGACATAGACACACACCTGCAGATTTGTTAAAGTTTTCCATCCATCCATCCATTTTCTTACACTCTTGTCCCTTAATGGGGTCGGAAGGGTTGCTGGTTCCTCTCCTGCTGACGTTCCGGGCGAGAGGCGGGTCACCTGGACAGGTCACCAGTCTGTCGCAGGACAACACAGAGACACACAGGACAAACACGCACACACACTCACACCTAGGGACAATTTGGTGAGGCTAATTAACCTGACAGTTATGTTTTTGGGCTGTGGGAGGAAACTGGAGTACCTGGAGAAAACCCACCAGGCACAGGGAGAACATGCAAACTCCATGCAGAAAAACTGGGGCTGGGAATCAAACCAAGAACCTTTTTGCTGCAAGGCAACAGCTCTACCAACTGCACCACTGTGCAGCCCTGTTAAAGTTTTATTAAAAGAAAACATTTTATCTGGTTTAAGCATTCTATTACGTAATTATGCTATATATACGAGTAATTTTCATTCTTAAAAACACCAAAAATTTCCACTTAAATGGAAATAGTTACTCAGTACTTGAGTAGATTTTTTTTTTTACCAAATACTTTTTTACTTTTACTTGAATAATTTTATTATAAAGTATCGCTTGCAGAAGTGGCAAAAGACAAAAGAGAAATCTTACAACTGCTAAAATCTGACACCACTTCATTTTGTTTGCATTTTGTGAAGAAGGAAGTTGTGCTCAGTGTCTTTTTGAGTCGTTTCCTTCAGTGGTTCTTTGTGCAGCGCCCCCACAGGAGAGGAGGGGAACTGGGCTTTCAAAGGGTTTGGTTGGTTTGACACCAGAGTTTGGTAGCAATTAGTTACATTTAATTGAGTAACCATTTTTTTTAAATTAACTTTTAGGGGTGTTTTTACTACACACTTACTTGAGTAATTTTATTATGAAGCATTTCTTTTACTTGAGTAAAATTTCTGGATTTCCTCCTCACTGACTGAGAAACAAACATGTTTTAATCAAAATTCACCAGACACAAACCTGCAGGTTTTGTTAAAGTTTTATAAGTTTTTTATTTAAAGAAGCTGATATCTTTAAATAAAAATGTTATTGTTTGTTACTTATGTGAATAATTGTCATTTTCGTCCTTAAAATACCATAATTTCCATTTACTTTATAATTCAGTGTGCCTGATGATGTAATTGTTAAATATTAATTGACTGATAATTGGATCACTTCAGTAAAAACAGGTAGAAGTAGTGCTACTGTTACTGGAGTATAATCTTTTGGGCATTATGCCCAGCTCTGAACACAATGCGCTCGCCCACAGATGAGACGGATGGAGTGGATACTCTGCACGGCGTGATAAATGTCAGGGTCTGAGGTATGAAAGATAAAAACAGGAGGTGTTCAGGTCGATGGCACTCAGCAGACCAGCGGCACTTTAATCATGAGAACTCAAACTGAGCAAGAGTTCAAAGGGACACTCAGTCAAATTATCTCCTCTGATACATTTAGCTGCAGTAACTTTTACAGATTTCACTGAATAAAATGCTGGACGAGGATTTTTTAAATGTGTTTTTATGATTTGATGGTTTTTAGTAAACCTGATGTTGGATAATAATTACATTCACACTGTTATTGTTATAGACTCATAATAGTAAAAGTTATTTATTTATATGATGAAGGTTTGGACTCCAAAAGACCTTAGAGGGCAGGCTGGCGTTATTTTCTGCTTTTTGAAGCAAAGGGGTTATGTAGAGTATTTCTGAGCAGTCAGTATCTTCCCTCAAATGTAATGACGTAAGGGTGACCTCAGCTTGGAGAATCATTGGAAGTTCTGCAAAGATAAGGACTCGAACATGCAACTTGATCATAAAAACAAAGACTTTAGATTTGTCCTCTAAAGACTTTGAGTCTTCACTTTGATTTACCCTCTAAGACTATGTTCTGGTTAGATTCGCTCTAGTGGCCTTTATTTGAGTTGTCAGACAGGAAAGCGGATGTGATAGAGGAGGAAGACATGCAGCAAAATGACTGAAACCTGGAGGATTAAAGCTGTGGGTCACATGCTTTACCCCACGCCGTACTCTGTACCCCACGCCGTACTCTGTACCCCGCGCCGTACTCTGTACGCCTCGCCGTACTCTGTACCCCGCGCCGTACTCTGTACCCCACGCCGTACTCTGTACCCCGCGCCGTACTCTGTACCCCGCGCCGTACTCTGTACCCCGCGCCGTACTCTGTACCCCGCGCCGTACTCTGTACCCCACGCCGTACTCTGTACCCCACGCCGTACTCTGTACGCCTCGCCGTACTCTGTACCCCACGCCGTACTCTGTACGCCTCGCCGTACTCTGTACCCCGCGCCGTACTCTGTACCCCGCGCCGTACTCTGTACCCCGCGCCGTACTCTGTACCCCGCGCCGTACTTTGTACCCCGCGCCGTACTCTGTACCCGCGCCGTACTCTGTACCCCGCGCCGTACTCTATAAAACTGACTTGCTTGCTAAAGACCTTGAGTCTTGACTTTGACTTTCTCTCTAGAGACTTTACAATTGTCTTTTGGTTGAACAATATGAAAACGTATTGTGGTTGTTTGCCTTATAATTACAAAATGCACTTTTAGATCTTCATAAAAAGCATTTCCTGTTTGTCTGATTTAAATATTTGACTTTTATGGGTTTTGCTATTTTTCTTTGAGCAACAGATGTGGACTTCTGTTGTATAATACAATTTTTTTCCCAAAATAATTGACCTCATCTGAGCCATAACATTTGGTTGCGTGTTGAGTTGAATGTCCTGAGGAAGATATTTAATAAACATTCCTGTGATTATGTTACGGCTCACTGTCCTTCACTGTAACACAGTGAGGGATTTGACTTCATAATGTTCAGCGACGCAGCGTTTCAGGGATACCAGATGGCGAGCGTCCGATGAGAAAATGTTTATTTTATTTCATCAGAGACTCGACTTCTAACCTCACAGTGTTGACTTTTATTATTTATTTATTTATTTTAATGTTAATATAAGAACAGTAATAATAAATATTAACAAAAGTTTATTTTTATTATCATGATTAAATTTTTAGGACATTTTAGTTACATTTCTTACATAAAATAAATACATTAAAAACAATTATGATTGGTAGTGACAGTTGTATCAGTTTTATTTATTTGTCTTGAAAAAAAACAAATAAATAAAACAAAAAAAAATAAATGAATGACAAATAAACATGCATATAATATTTGGGTAATTGTTATTGATTATCATTATTATTACGGCATAAATAATAGTTATTTACTTAATAATAATTTATTCTTCTTCTTTTTCTTCTTATTATTTCATGATATAATACACACACACACACACACACACACACACACAGATATATATATATATTCAAATATACTATATGGACAATTATTTTGTTAATAATATCTGTAGTTGCTTCATTATTATTATGACAGAGGAAAGTTTTGTACTTGTTAATAATCATAATGCAATACTATATATGTATATATATACATATATATATATATGTGTGGTAATCTTCTTTTAAAAATTTAAAACAATATTGTTGTTGTAGCTTTTATCTTTTCTAGTTTGTTGTTTTATTTTGCTGCCTAACTTTTTCTCATTAAACTTTTAAAGCTGTATAATTCAGTCTTTGTCTTTTCGTGTACTTTCCCCCACATCCTGTTAAATAAGACACTTATGATCCTGTTTTGACTCAAAATCTCTTTTTCTCTCTCATCCTGCAACGGTTTAAGCTCTCAACCTCTGCGCTTTTATTTTTAGACACCCACCTGGTAACATTTGCTCAGTTTCGTTCCTGACACACTCATCAGGTTGTGTTTTAATAACAGAGTGTGGATCTGCTGAGGGGACTCTTCCATGGAGAACCTGAGAAATGATTAAACCACGAATCCCCTCACATACATCCAATCCCAATCCGTATTCCCGTCTCTCTGCGCTGCAGGGCTCGAGGGATTAAAGACAAGCACCTCGTAATGATGTGACCTCTGTGCGCAGTTTCAGTTTTAACGCCACCTGTGTGTTCGGATAATGAAAGAAAAGGCTTCCGAACGGCTCTGATTCTGCTGCAGTAATGGCTGAGTGGCGTCTACTTCACTGGAATAAGATGAATAAAAACCCTGAACCTGTTTTGGCCTTGTGTTTGCTCCCCACCTGCAGGTACATTGCTATCTGCCATCCCATCAAGGCTCAGACTGTATGCACCGTGTCGCGTGCGAAGCGGATCATAACCGGCGTCTGGATCTTCACCTGCGTCTACTGCATGCTGTGGTTCTTCCTGGTGGACATTCAGGTTAGGAAATACTAGAAAATGTATGATTTTCTGACTATTTTTGGAGATCTGGTTGGTAGGGATGAGCGATATGAACTTAAATGTAATTAAAGTCCATAATTTAATTTGTGGTACTACTGTGATAACAATAAAAGAGATTATAGCTAAATATTACAGATTTTTAAGGTAATTTTACACCCGTGAAAATTAACAAAAACACCAACTCTAAACCATAGAATGTTTCTCTCCTGCTATTAAGTTGACTGTAACTTTAAAATGACTCTTATATTGCATATTCTCAAACGGGTTTAATATGAGAAACATGAAAAGATGAATTCACTGAAAGATAATTTCTCCTCAGCTACAAAGAATATGTTGTAATACTCTTCTTTAGGACTCCAGTTACACAAAGAAGTGTGATTTGTACAACTAAAATGCACATAGTAACTGCTTCTAATCATATTTTTGACTCTATTTATATTTATTGAAACATGTTTATCACACAGTGGAGAAAAATTGTGAAAATAATCCCAGTAATACGGAGAGTTTTAGGTATTTTTCAACATTATTAATTTGAATTTATTGTGACGATAAATCAAAATCAACATCATGATCAAGAATTTATCACGATAAATGATAATACGATAAATAACCCATCCCTAGTGTACTTTATAAATAATTTCTAGTAAGTTTTCAATCTTTGGAAAAAGTTTGGGACTGAGATGATTAATCAGACTATTCATGTTAATCGCGATGAATCGATTATTGAAATAATTGTCAACTAATAATCAATTAATCGCTAATCGGAGAATATCGGAGTATATAGGCTCAAAAAAGGCCAATTGCTGAAAAAAATCACAACACTTTCAGAGCAGTAATTAAGCCAAAACTATAAAAAATACGTACATTTTGCAGTTAATGTACATATTAAATCTTCTGTGCAGAAGATTTACAGACAAATCTTCTTTGTCTGTAAATATGTTGTACCCAGAACCTGAATTTGAATTTATTGATCTTTATTAATACACCTTCATGAACAATCAGTGGAGAAAATTAGTAAAAGTAACAATCCCAACGATGCACAATAAATCAAAATGTCATGATCAAAAATGATCAGAAATTTATCATGATAAATGATAATCGATGCAATAAATTCCCACCTCTTCTGGTTTGTGTACAAAGACAGTAATTTTATTTCGCGTTTAGAACCGCTGGGTGGTTCTGGATGTGATCCTTGGATCCACTGGGCGTCTCGTCAGACCTGTCAGGAGAACAGAGCTGATTTGATCCGATTGGTGCAGGTGCAGTGGCGACTTTCCAGCCCGTTTCAGTGAAGAGGTTGGGACTCAGGTGTTTGGCGTTGAGTCAATCAGCAGAGCCACAGACGATGAGCCACATCACCACTTCAGTAGAAACCGTTATTTATCAGATCAGTCAGGATGATTGATTAGCTAAATCCATATTTACTGTAGAAGGCAGACATTTACATACAAAGATGCATATTTTACAGGGTTGGGTAGTAACTAGTTATAGTTACTTGAGTAACCTTTTTGAAAAATTGTAGTTTTAGAAGTATTTTTACTACGCTGTGCTCTTTGCATTTACTTGATTCATTTATTATAAAACGTATTATAAGATTTATACTAAGACTGTAGGTTAAAGTTTTATATTAAAATAATGATTTGGACATCTCTTTTAGAATGATTTTGTCAATACCAAAATTTCCACTTAATTTTATATTTTGATCCATCTGATGATGTAATATTTAAAAATTAAATGTACTGTCAGTACTTGAGTAGACATTTTACCAAATACTTTTTATTCTAACTATAGTAATTTCTTGGAGAGATAGTTTTTACTATTACTAGAGTAAAATCTTTGGGTACGCTGCCCACCTTTGGTTTTTTCACATTGATGTAAAATCAGATTTTTCCCGTTTTAGGTCAGTTAGGATGACCAATTTTTTTTCATGTTTGTTAAATGCCAGAATAAATTTTACATATATTTTAATTTTTTTTATTTAATTTATTCATTTATTTATTTCAAACAGACTTAAAAAAAAAAAAAACAACAACAACAAACAAACAAAACAATCAGTTGGACAAGAAAAAACATGCAGACTAACAGTTTCTGGCTTCTACATTAACTATTGAAACATCAAGTCTTGAATTCTTAATGTAGAATCAGGAAGGGTGGAGCTAGTTTTTAATAATAGGGTTAAAATACCTTCTATTGATTTTTCATCTACAACACAGATCTGCAACCTTTATCATGGAAATATTCATTTTACCCTCAGTCCAACTAAATAAAAATTGTTTATGGCTGCACATTTTGCATGAAACAGTCTATAATTTTTGATTGGTATCTATCTACTGTATAAAATGTGTTCTTATAAGAATGATGTTTTTTTTCCCTATTTTTGTATTTGGGTTTTAATGCAATGAACGATGAAATACGTTTTCTTCTATGGGATGTTGATGTTGGTCGAAAATCCCTTAAAGTTTATATGTTTAAACATTTGTCTGTACACTTTGAGCGCCTGGAATTGAAGTCAAAGTTCTTGTTTGTTGGCTGCTGTGGTGGCGAAGAAACTTAAGGAGGTTTTAGTCCTCAACGTGGCCGTCGCAGGTTCGAATCTCGACCTGGTGACCTTTGCCACATGTCTTCCCTCACCCTGATTACCCTACTCTCCTTTTAAGTAAAGGCCACTAGACCCAAAAAGCCTTAAAAAAAACTTTATTATCTTGAAACACAATCTTGGCCTGTATAGGATTTTGCAAAAGCACATAGTTTCCAACTTAATGACAAAAAAAGAACTACTAGCTGTGATGCAATTTTGTGGCTATTTAGTGCAATTATTTCATTAAACAAATCAGAAAAATGTCTAAAATCTGCATTTATATTTATATCGTTATTACTGGTTGTTTTTAATTGCATTTGCCAAAGTTATTAAAAACCACATTAGCTTTCACTTTGTTTATCTTGATCCATTCTTTGTGAAGCATTTTGCATGAATTGATTTGTTTTTTTGTTGCAACAAATATGGCCTTTATCCTGAGCGTTTTATAGTAATGAATGGGTTGAAGGCTGAGACAAGCCTGAGGTCTTTGTTTACTCTGACCATCTTGAGGTCGAACTAATAATACACAGAATGAGAATGTGGGGCATAAACTTATTTATACAGCACTGAGTCACAGGCTTATTTACTCAGCTATTACAGGAAGATGCTGTATTTTATCACAGACAGGAGTCCGCAGCAGGCGGGTGAAACATTTACAACCTGTTTTGTTCAAATGCTGCTTAAATTGCGGGCTGCTTAAGAGCCCTGCGCCTCGTCTGAGAGCAGTATTATTATGTTGAGATGTGAGCCATTATTACATGCAGCTCCGAGCACTGGAGCCGGTTTTGTTTTCATCTCCGTCATGTCTGTGTTTGGTGTGCAGGTCGGCCAGGACGGACATGTGCAGTGTGGCTACCGAGTGAAACGGGAGCTCTACCTCCCCATCTACCTCATCGACTTCGCCATTTTCTACGTCATCCCGCTGCTCCTCGCCATCGTGCTGTACGGCCTGATAGCGCGGGTTCTCTACCTCAGGTAGGCGGAGAGCGCGCAAAAGCAGACGGAGTTAAAAAATTACACTTTATTCAATAAAGCTAGCAGTAAAAATGACAAAAAAAACTTGCACGAATAACTCTTTCACAGTAAAACCTGAAATTACAACAGGGGGGCCATACTATCAATCAATCAAATCAATCAGATTTTATTTGTATAGCGCATTTCAGCAGCAAGGCATTTCAAGGTGCTTTACATAATTAAAAAACAAAACAAAAACAGCATGTGACAGTGAATAAACAGTACAAAAGAGAGATTTTGGGGAAAAAGAGCTAAAAACATACTTTTGTTATGGAATTTAAGCTCTCTGTACGTTTAAGCACTATTAAGAAATATTAAGAAATAAAATAAAATTATTATAATTAAGTCGTAAATTTTTTTTAAATAAACACGCACAAGAATAAAGTAGAAATAATAGAAGAATAAATTGTAGTATTGGGGGATTAAAGTCAAAATAATACAAGCGTAATCTGAAGGAATCACTCTAAGCCTGATGACCTGGTGAAGCAAGCAGTGAGGGAACAAGGTGACAGTTGGATGTTACGATATTTGCAGATGAATATCGATTTTTTTTCTAGGAAAGAAAATATTGATATATATCGCGATATCGATATTATTATACAGCCCTGCTGTGTTTACTCACTGCTGCTTTTGAGACTCTGGTTGTACCTCTGATGTAGTAATAACACCTTTCAGAGACACATCTGGCCAGTTGTTTCCTGCTGCGCTACAGAACCGCTTGGAACCAGACACTAATTCACAAAGCCCTTTAAGAAAAGTAATGAGCTCATCAAATCACAGTGGCTTTGTCCCTTTTTCAATTAGCCCAAATTGAATGCAAATAATTAGAGAAACACCAGCCAATGTTTCAAAGTTACTGCCGTTGCGATTAGTGTCCCATTACCAGGACCTGATGCTGTTTGCCATTTGCAGTTCAAGGGAAACGCAGAGCTATAGAAGAGCCTTTTCCCTTTACACACTTCTTCTGTTTTTGCTTGTTTTAACTTCAAATAACCTGAATAACAGGCCACGGCGTTGTGTTTAGCTTAGCGTCATCGTTGTTTTGCTCCCTCGCCAGTAAAGCTCCTGTATTTGGCTGTTTGTGCCTCTGCAGCCCTCTGCCGAGCCACACCGAACCCAGCGCCACCACGCTGCGGAGGAGCTGCCGCGACGCATCGGAGGCCGCCAGGACGACCCGGCAGGGCCGGCCGAAGACGGCGCTCTCCTCCAGGAAACAGGTCTGGGCCTCGTTAACTCTCTGTTTGAGCCCTCTGGTAATTGCTGTTTTAGTTAAACTCGACCCGGCACACGGGTTCTGCTTGACAGCCTGATGATGATGATGTCAAAGCCCTTCGCTCTTTGAGAGAAGCGTCGTCTCATCAGGCTCCTCAGCCTGCTGACAGTTGTAATGGCTCCTTTTCTTGATGCTGAAGTGTTTCGTGGAAGAAGCGTTTTCTCCCCCAGAATGAATGGTTTTTCTGGACAGCTCTGTTTGCTCTCCGACTTTTTTTGCTTTAAAAGCTTCGACTTTCACTGATCCACCCGAGGAGGAGGGTTTTTATTTCACGAGGGTCTTTTTTAGTGTTCGCATTTTGTTTCGTATTAATCCACCAACAAAATTTTACTCATCAATTATTCTAAATGACTAATATTGTTCTAAATGTCTTCTAAAAAATATTTTTGCATTCTAAAGCACAAAGTTAAGCATTTTTAAATTGACTAATATGGATAAGACAAAATCATATATAAAAAAATTGCTAATCTTTGTTTTTTAAATCATAACAATAGTACTAAAAATTGTATTCATGTTATTCATGTTCTTACAAATACAAAAGCCTGTAGTATAAAATCTTTAACATTATTAGGTGCAAGAAATAAAATTAGTTTCTTTCCAGCTATTAAAGTGACTTCAGTTTTAAAATGACTATTATGTTGCATATTCTCAAACAAGTTTAACAAGAGAAACACAATTGTGCATCCAATATGCTGCAAGAAAATAAATTTATTCTAAAGTTTAAATCTCTGTCACCATCATCTTGAAGATATTAATAAATGTTTCCACAGGTCATGAACCAGCCAGTGAAAAATGTCGTCAATCAACTGTTACATTTGGGCAGAAAAATGTTTTGTTTGTGGTGGTGCAGAGGTTAAGCACAACCCACATATGGAGGCCTTATTTGTCCTCAATGCAGCTGTTGCAGGTTCGACTCCCGGCCTTGGAAACCTTTGCCGCATGTCTTCCCCCTTCTCTCATTGCTCACCTTCCTGTCAGTTAACTATCAAATAAAGGCCACTAGAGCCAAGAAAATCCTTAAAAACAAGTTTCGTTTGTGCTGTTATAATTCTTGAGGTTTTTTTTTATAGTCGATATGAATTTATTTTACTGTTTGTGCAGCTGAAGTATTTGTAGCACAGTAGATGGACGCCAAATTAGTTTGATTTTGTACATTTTCGGGAAGGAAAATTGATATTAGTGCAGAGAAAATGTTTGTACATTTGAAACCAGTTTTGTTTAATTTGAAGAAGGAGGAGCAGTCAACTTCACTCAGGTCGAAAATGTTCTACTTTTCAAACTCAGAAGATTTCTGAGATTAATCTGAAAATTTTATTGATTAGAATAGCAAATTTAGTACTTTTCAAGCTCAAAAATTTCTAGTTTTTGCTGTAGAAAATGTCTGACATTTTCTAGAGAAAAAATCTCAGAAAATGTCAGTTTTTTATAGCTAATATTTTACTTTCCAAACTCAGAAATTTAAATGTTTTTACCAGATTAACCTCAGAATTTGCGTTTTTTCAGTGGATATTTACTCCTTTATTGTTCTCCAATCTACCACGGAGCTAATACACTGTGGTAAAATTCCAGATCAGATTTTACTTTAGTTAAAAATGTGTTTCTGTGAGGTTTTGTCAAACCGGTTTCAGACCAGTGGTATGAATCTGTGAACTCGTAGTTTTAGAGTAAATCTGCAGTAACTGTAGTTTTGTGAATGTGTTGGAGGCTTTCAGCTCGGCTGAAGCGGCTTCCTCTGCAAGGCGAAGACGTCTTGACCCCACTCCTGATATCAAACTGTGCTTTCAAGCAGGCGGCAACATGTTTTTATCAGAGCTTTGATAACCTGCCTCCTCCTAACAATCTTCACTGGGAAGCAGAAAGAAAGGCCTGAAAGATGAGCAGCGGAGGCCGGACTGTAATTTTCTGTCAATCTGGGCTCCACAGCTTGATCCCTGGATTCATAACACATCCGAGTCAAAACGACTTTGTCATCTTGTGTTTGCAGAGTGGTGTAATTTCCTCCGTGTCTCTGTTTTGGGGTCAGTCTGGGTTCTGTGTGACACATGAAAGGCTGCAAGCACCTTCATACCTCTTGACACAAGATTTCCTCAAGTCAACCTTTTTCTAAAGATACACAACCATCACACACCACCGTTTGGACTAAGGATGAAATGATTAATCAGGTTAAATATGATTAATTGATTGTTGAAATAATTGTCAACTAATTTAATTGTTAACTGGAGTATAAAGTCTCAAAAGAAGAATGAAACACTTGGACAAAAATATAAACATTTTGCAATTAAGATGAAAAGGAACTTTGTAAATATGCTCTACCCAAAACTTTTAGCTTCACCTGGTTCAAATTCCTTAAAAAATCCCATTAAACACCTTCTGCATCCATTTATTAATTGGTTAATTCCAAAAATAGTCAACAGTCTAAGAACATAACTTTGGTTAATTGGATTCTTTAATTGCCCTCAGGCTGCAGCTGGCGAACTTTAACAGTTATACGTTTAATCGGACAAAAAATGGTCATTTAAGGCTTTTTATACAATGTCAGAAATACATTAAAAGACACAAATAAACAATCAAATTCCTTTTTAAATAAGAAAATAAACATTATACTGTATAAAAAGCAAAAACAGAATTCCATTAGCCAGTGTTTGATTATTTGTAGTAAAAACATAAATACTTCTGACATCTATGTGAAAAACTCATCCTTTTCTGCTTGGCTTGACATCAATACAGTGTGGCGCTAAATGGTTGATTTTTTTTATTATTAACTGGGTAGCAAAAGGTGAATAAAAGGAGATTTTTACAGAATTTGAACCAACTGAAGGTAAAATTGCCACTTGAATAGATATAATATTTGTGCATTTTTGGCTTATTTGCTGTTCTGACTGTGTTGAAGTTTAAATACTCCAGTTAATGATTAATCGATTACTGAAATAGTTGACGATTATTTGAATATTTGATTCAAAGGGATTAATCAGATTAATCGTTTCAGGTTGTGTGTCTTTGTGCTGATCTCGGCGACCTGATAAGCAGGTAACGGCGCTGGATGTTTAGCATCAGGCGACTGGCTCTGCTGCTAAACCTCTGCCTTGATACAGGACATCAGCATACAAATTACAACGAGAGAAACATTCAAGCCCACAAAACCAGCGGGTGTTTGTTGGCAGCATGGAGAACCTGAAGAAACTCTGTGGAAACACTCAGACGCTGCAGGGTTCCTACTAGCGGTTTATTTACAGTCAGATATTCATTCACAGTGTCAGCTCTGACATTAAAGAATCAGAGACGCTCATGGCTTCGACACAGCAGCCCTGCAGCTGCCGCTTCAAGCCGGAGAGGGTGTTAGCCGTTTGTTAGCGAAGTTATATTTACCTCTGAACCAGAGGAAACCTCCAGCGGATCCCAGCCAAAGTCGGCTCTGACCCACAGATGGTGCTCAGGGCACCTTTTAAAACCATCAACCCTGGATTTTAACGGCTGCTGAGTGTTTCGCCTGCAGACTTTCCATGTGTGTCGGCATGAAAACAGGCTGAACCTGACAGCAGAGCAGATCCTAATCTTGTGTGTTTAAGGAGCTCCGTGTGAGAGCAGAAGATTTACATAATGAGAGGAAAAGAGATCTTAATAAAGCCGATGAGTTCAGTCCTCCGTTTCTTTCAAAAAGGCACTTCATGCTCTTTCGCTCTGTTTGATAGGCCAACTCAATCTGATGGGGTTTGATAAACTATACACCGAAGAATAATGGCCCCCTGCATGATTGGAGATTAATGCAGAGTTTGGATCTCTGAGGGAGTTTTCCGTGTCTGATCTCTTCAATGTGTGTCGAGGAGAGGAAATGTTGAAGGTTGGAAGGTTGAACCTTTTGAGAAACCTTTTCCCCTCCTTGCCCGTGGGGGGCGCTGCACCAAGAATTGCTGAAGGAAACGACATGAAAACGTGAATAAGACTTAGCATGAAATGTAAACAAAAACGAAGTAGCGTCAAATTTCAGCGGTAATTTGTTGTTGGCAAAAACCTATGAGTCAAAACTTGTGTGTTTGTTTTGGTTGTATTTACCCAGAATACCCTGCGCTCTAGTCCACTTGCTGCTTTTGAAACGCACCAGAGTTCAATTCAACCGAAAAGAAACAGAGGCTGCGTTCACACTGCAGCCTGAAGTGACCCAATTATGATGTTTTTGACGTAATGCGACATGTATCTGATCTTTTCATGGCAGTGTGAACAGCTCAGGTCGGATTCTTTTTAGAATGTGACTCATATCCGATACGTATTCGATTCAAATGCAACCATAACGTCCAGATCTCATTCATCTGAACTGAACGTCACTGATTCTCAACAAATCTCACTATTCTGAGTCCTGATACGCGCAGGAAGTAAAACAACAACCATGACGACTATATGAGGATTAAGTTGTTAATATGTTGCTCCAGTCGGATAACAACTTCAAATCTGTAAGCTAAGCTCCACCGTTAGCCTCCATGTTTACTTCCTCAAACACTGAGCTCTTCTTCTTTTATGGCAGTTGGCAGAACACTGAGAACGCTGACGCTATTGCGCCCTCTACTGCGCATGCGGGACACTTTCAGGTCGTTCACACTGCAGAACACATACAGGTCCATTTACTGGCAGTGTGAACGGCCCAGAAAAAAAATTGGTATTGCCAAAAAATCGGAATTGAGTCACTTCAGGCTGCAATGTGAAAGTATCTTGAGGTTTGCAGCAGACCAGATTGCTGCTTTGGTCGGATTGCGCATCTACATCTCCCCAAACAAACCAAACTTTCTAGACAAACTGACTGGAGTTGGATTAAAGCGGATCAAACATGGCTGGTGTGTACAAAGCCTTGTGTGTCATCACTGCAGGTATAATTAAGAGGCTTCCCTCTCCTCCTCCTCGGCTGTAATTAAACAGTTAATTGTTTTCTGCCATCTACCTGCTGACATGGCCTCGTTTGGCTCCCAGCTTTCCACCTGGACCTGGAAGCTTATCTCAAATGGCATTTTGCTGACGGAGGGCGTTCAGGTGATGCCGCTTTCCAGGCTTTTCTTTGCGATGAGGCGTATGAAACACGGACCGACACGCTCCAGCAGAACCGGAGAAATGTGCACCGACGGGACGGAGGAAGGCTGAGGGTGTGCGGCATTATTTCTGACTGATAAGACTAATCACCGGAGCCGAACAGGCTGACTGACTCCATCCCCTCCCTGCTGACCCGCGTTTTCACAGCGGCTCGGGAACCGTCTGAGCCGTTGCCATGGTCACCAGACAGCGGCGATGTTAAGGAGGGTCACGGCGTGCAAAGGGATGTCGCTCAGTTGCAAAATGTTGAGGCTTTGCAACATTTTTCCATGAAGGGAGGAGGAATGTCTAATGTGCTTTTGTCTGAGTGCTGCGGCTCGTTTGCCATTTTGACATAAAAATTAATGAAAATGTCAACAGAAAAGGTTGTTTTTGTGGCATTTTCACAGGAAATATCTGCACAAGTTAAATATTTGGTTTGCTTTCTCTTAGGGCTCACAAACATTTATCATAGATTAATACATTTGGTGCCAAATCACATAATCAGAACCATAGAAATTACATTTACTTGTAAATTTTCAAGATGAACAATAGGGCTGTATAATATTGATATTGCGATATATATTGATATTTTCTTTCCTAGAAAAACATCTATATTCATCTGCAAGTATCGTAACATCCAACTGTCACCTTGTTCCCTCACTGCTTGCTTCACCAGGTCATCAGGCTTAGAGTGATTCCTTCAGATGTTCAGGTTAAAAAGGTATCAAACTATTCAGAGCAAGAACTTGGTGCATTTATTTTACTAGGGCTGTAGTGATACAATAATCTCACAATACGATACGATACACGATATTCTGCCCACAATATGATATATATTGTGATAGTCAACAAACGATACAATTCAATATACTTTTGTGATTTTCTGAAGAATTTTAGAGGGACAGAGTGATTTTGGTGACATTTTGTGACTGTTATAAAGTTGGACTGAATTAATTTAACTGAAAAC
>CAEGAF010169464.1:0-30567 GCA_903067075.1 Micropoecilia bifurca
ATAACAATGTGTCCGGAGTTGGGCGTTTTCTCTCGGTGTACCGAACCTGGAGCTCCGGCCAGCTGACAGCTGTTAACGCAGCGAAAACGTCAGAGCAATATTGCAATTAAGTGATGTATTGATGAACCGAGCAAATATTTGAGATCTACACACTTACATTCTCGCCTAAAAACGTTGTACCAAATCACGTTGTGTCATTTAAAGTGTTATAAAGCTAAATAATGTGTCACTATTCGCCGCCATTGACGCTCTGCCCGAACGCCCAGTTGGAACCCGCAATGAATTATGGGATATCGTGGGCCGTGAAGGACACACCGGACCCATCCTTCAAATCTGGGGAAAAGAAGGCCGCATTTGAAGGAGTCTTAAGCTAAATTTGAATTGGACAGGCCTTGGCGCCGCGCTATGACGTAATCGGCCTTCAAATACATCCTTCGAAGGATGCAGACCCTGAATTCGGACACACCCTATATATCATATCCTATGTTTGCATATGAACTAATATGGTAAACTGGTTTAAAGTTCCTTTTTTAGAAAGGCAAGAATTTGACGAATCACTTTTAAAATTGTATCTTCTCTACTTAGTCTTTTTTTCTTTACATTGATGTTGATGCACCTACTTCTACAATATCTGCATATTGTGAAAGAGCTTTTCTTTATAGGTACTTATCAACCACCTCTGTAATGTGCTTCACCTTTACATGTTCTTTAAATGCATTGAAGATAATTGCTTTGGTTTTCCAGCCCACAGCTTTGCTCTCATCAACTCAGCAAGCAGTTACTTTGTGCTAAGCTGCTAAGAAAGCTCTGCTTCACCCATTGTACGTGGCCTAGAAAGCACCGCTTGGATGACAGACAATGTCACCACATTTGATGGTGATCATAAAGCAGCAACCTGAAAAGGTGCAAATATCCCTCGGGAGTCAGCAGAGAGAAAAACAGTTAAAAGCAACATGAATGCTGAGAGAAATTCATCATGACAAGGTTCCTAATTCTTAATGAAGGTTATTGCTGCTGTTTGCTGTGATTGATTAAAAGCACTGCTGATCAAGACATTTGGCAGATCGAAAACATTGTAACTGATCAAATTGTAAAGCAAGTACTTCTTTTAGAGATCTCAGTGAATTTATTTTAGGTTTTATTGAATTTTCGACAAATGTAATATGCTACTAAACATAAAATAAAAGACAGCACATAAAAACACATATCCAGATCAAATTTTTAATGTTAGATCATAACGATCTCGATCGTACTTACTTCAAGATGATGCAAAAAGCGCCAATAATAGCATAAAAATAAGATCAGTCAGTCAACAAAATCAGTTTTGTTCAGATGCTGAATTGAATTCACATGATTTGATAAGTTGCCATTAAATCAGACGCTGCAATATTGGTACTGATAGTTGAACTAAAGATGATGAGTGACTGACCTGTAGTACAATCCACTCTCATTTTCCAGGCTTTTCTCCACTGCACAGTAGATAGTGGTTTGTGCGCCCTCTGTGGGATTCTTCATGAAGAAGCTGAATGGCTTGAATAACACTTTTTTCCACAGGGGTATGGTGGGCATGAAGTGTCGGCCAAGCTCAGTGCGAATAACTCCGGGGTGGAGACTGTACGTTGTTACTCCAGTACCTAAATAAAGACACAATGTAAGACATGATGACCTTGTAAAGAAGCCTGGAAAAACATAAAATCAATCTTAAATTACATACTTTGTACCTCACACTCATAACTATTATTCAGAGGGCAAACAAAACAAGATTTTGTTAATATACTGGACCAAAAACAGGTCCAATAAAATAAATGTCAATTAAATATTTGTGTTATTTTTTTTTAAAGTTAGCATTACATGACTTCCCTGTTGTACAATTATGATATAATACAGAGACAATTTTCTTTTAATGTTCAAAATTGCCAAGAGGTTTTAAGGACATCATAGGTATGTCGTGTCTATTTTCTTAAGTTAGAGTTTTGCTATAGACAGCTAAATTATATAACTTTTTTTATTTCTTCTTCCTTTTTTTCCTTTTTTTACAAATAAAGGTGCAAATTAAGTACAGAAAGCTTTTCCATAAACCAGAGTATTGTCCTCCTGGGGCCATTAAAAGCAGACCAACAAGTTAAAACATTTATATGGAATTTGATGGATGAATGGTGATGAGCTTCTCACATTTTGTTAATTGTTTTACTCATTGTAAGTTAATCAAATCAGTTTAAAAGACTACAGTTAATTTTCTGCTGCCATAAATGTAATGAAACACATTTCAAATCACTGATGTCTGTTTACAGCCGTCTGTGAGGAAAGATGAAGTAATTCCTTTAATGTTCCAGGGTTTTAAACAGTTTATGTTCTGTGGCACACATGAAAACATCCACATCCTTTTTGGAATCCTTTATGGATTTTAAATTAAGAGACAAGATGCTGCGACTGATATTGCTCTTTGTGATGTGGTTAATGGTTAGCTGGGATCTGTCTCTCAGGTTTTATCTATTTAACGGCTGTTAATGTAAATATTGTTAAGTTTTACAGCGTAAACTGTTAAATTATCGCAACCTAGATCCATGGACTTTTAATCCAGACCCCAGCACTCTCTTCAAAGTTCACAAAAAAAAGGGAGAGACACTGACAAATGAAAATGGGACGACTATGAGTTCCAAGGGAACAATGTAGGTCTAATTTGGAATGCAGATTAGCAGTTTATGTTGGTCTTTTTTTACTTAGAAAACTGACAGCACAGTGGTTGCTCTTTGATGTGATTGGCCAATTGCATCAAAGAGCAGCTAAATAATAATAATAATAATAATAATAATAATAATAATAATAGCTTTTTTTGCTACTCAATAGAGAAAGTAAAATTTTGATTTATAGTGAGATGATATTACAGGATTATATTATAGGAATTTATTTATAGCTTTTAAACCATCTTTACAATATATGTTGATATCTGAAAATACATTATTGTTAAAGTAAGTCGAAAAAAAGCTTAGTACCTTGTAACCTTTTACTCAGCTCGTTTGTAAAGAGGATATTGGCGAGTTTACTTTGAGAGTAGCTTCTCCAAGGATCATAGTTTTTCTCTTGATTTATATCATCAAAGTTGATTTGACCTGTGAAACAAAGGCAGCACATTCTTATTTAAAGAACTGCAAAGGTGTAAAAAATAAAAGAACCACTGAAAGATTTCACAGCAGAGCAAATAGGAGAAAAGAAAAGAACTTCACCTCTTTCATGTGCTAAACTGGAAACATTGACAATGCGGCTTGGTGCTGACTGCTTTAGGAGATCCAAGAGGCAGTTTGTCAGCAGGAAATGACCAAGATGATTCACACCAAACTGCATATCAAACCCATCTTCAGTTTTCCATTGTGGGCAAGACATAATCCCTAAAGATAAGAACATTGGTTTATTTACTTAACCACAGAAACATCTGACAGCTGTTGAACATGAAACACCCCTGATCAAGAGTCAGGTTGGAGCCGTTAGCCACCTGCATTATTGATGAGAACATCCAGACGCTTTTCACTTGCTGAAACGTCTTTTGCAAGCAGACGCACCGACTTCAGGGAAGCCAAGTCCAACTTTTTGACAACAACGTTGTCATTTCCACTCTTCTTTTTAACATATTCTGCGGCGTTGTTAGCTCTGTCCATGTCTCTGCAGGCCAGGATTACCCTCGCACCTGTCACACAAAAGCACAAGCCGTAGTATTAAACAGAACCGTGTCTTTCTCAGAATATTTAACACCAAGGTAAAATATTAACCTCTTCTGGCCAGGTCAACAGCGGTCTCTTTGCCGATTCCAGTGTTGGCTCCGGTGATCAGGACAGTCTTGCCATCTAAGCGGGCCTTGCTGCGATACACACCACCGGCCATCCATTTCTTAAATCCAAACAAACCCACTCCTGTGGAAAAAATAGTTACCAAATTAAATCTAAAAAACTATTCCATCCATTAATGCTTCCTTCAAAAATTAAATGTGTACATAATCAAGATTACTAAGCCATTTTTTTTTAGAAAACCCAGATGATGATACCATATATAGGGAAGCTTCTAATACAATTTCCAGACACCTGAAGGCGTCTTGTTAATCTGTGAAAAGGATGACGCAAAATGTGGATGTCGACCGCATAACAAAAGAAAACGCAAAATAAGATACTAAGTGAAACTGGTAAGTGTCATCGTATACAATTAATTACTGTCATGGGCTCAAAGGCCATTCAAAAAAGAACAAGTTATTTAGAAAGAACAAGTTATTTCCCCGAAAGCAAAGCCAGATTGCAGTTTACAAATGCATACCGGGGCAAAGACCTTAGTTATGAAACAAGTCCTCTAATCTCTAATGAAAAACTTAACAGTCTGACCATAATGACTATTGTTACACTTGGAGGAAAAAAGTGGAAATTTTAAAGCCTGAAAAGGAAATCGTAACTGAGAAATACAAGGGTGTCAGAAATATCATCAAGCAATTGGCTTGTTAAAGAAAACATGAAAAAGTAATAGTAATAATAAAAACAGCCCCAGACATTAATTATGTCATCCAAACAGAGAGTGATCCTAAATTATACCCCAAATTATTTCCGAATTAAAATTCTGAATTTAGATCTCTATAATGTGACCTTTCTCTCATTCTGGCACTTGGTGAATAATTTTTTTTGAGGCAATCATAACTAACCTAAAACAAGAGCAACTTAGACTGATTTAATGTAAGAGAGTGAGGAAAAAATGTTGTGTATCTTTCTTGCAAAATATATGGAACAAAACAAACCTGTATTTCATCAAAGTCTTCTTCCATTTTTTCATACAAAAATGATTTATTTCACATTTTGAGCTCTTGGTTAAATTCAAATTACTTTGGGGCAATTTCTTTGACTAAGAAAAATAAGTCAGCTTGCATTTTCAGTGAAAACCAACCAAGAGCAAGCTGACTAAACTGCTGTTTTAAAGATTGAGATGGTATTGTGATATTTTTTGTGTGTTCATTGTATACAAGCAGGATTTTTAGAAAATATATATTTAGAATTTTCCTCCTGGACACATTTTGTAGTAAATTTTGTCTTGTCTCATCTGTAGTACACAGAGCAACGTGTGGGCGGAGATTAAAGTTAGAATTTACATTGTTGAAATGCATGAACGCAGGAAAACCAAACTCCAACCGTATTGATTGAAATTTATATTTAAGTTTTGCACATTTACAGTCAACGCTTTAGTCAAATAGTTAGCGTACTGGTGTATTAGGTCTCTCATTTAAGCCCAAGTTTTTGTTCATTAAAACTCCATAATAACTACTCGTGTCACTTGCCAACTCGCGTGCCGGCTGACTGTAAAGGAACGTTACCAACCGTTTACAATGTCCTCCAAGTGTAGTTAGTCATTTTTGTTAACCTCGTGTGTCATGTTTCCGTCCATCAGATAATTATTATGAGATAATGGATATATACATAAAAAATCGAATAAAGTTCACCCATGTGGCTCTGCAAGCTTCGGAAATTTGTTTATTTCAATAAATGTACTTTTGGAGCAGAGCCAAGTTACTAAAACATTACAGATGGGATACACGACTTAATGTTATTCACAAGTAAGTGGTTTATTTAAAACAAATTCTAAACAAAGACAGTACATTACCTGTAAGTGTGACAACTGCGATAGTTTTAGGATACTCCAGCAAAAATGACCTTGCAGCGGCGATGACCTCCATTGCTTTAATATCGCTGTACTCCAATGGATGTAAAAGGAATAACAGGCTCTGTTCAGGTCCGTTCAACAAAACAAGCACCAGAAAAACAGCAACAACTTGTTACAAAAAAGCTCGTCCGCCGCACCACAAATACGTAATACACAGAGGAAGTCCCGCCCACTGCCGCAATAAGGAGGAAGCTCATTGGCTGTCCATGTCAATGCGCCTGAAAAACAGCGACAGCGTAAAGCTTTATGAGGATACGCATAAAAAGTCCTAAATAATTTTGATGATCCGTTGTTGAGATTTAGTCGTCGACTTAGGTCTATAAAAAAGGGGTCATTGTGCCTAACCTAATGTATAATAATATTAATAAGTATTGTTATTTATTTATTTGTCTATTTGCTTGTTTGTTTGTTTACAATGTCACAAGAACTGTCTAATTTTGTGGACAAACTACGTGAATGAAATCCGAAATGTGTTCATTAGTTATTGAAATGTAACAAAGAGAAGCAGATGTAGATATAGAGAAGCAGATGTCTGATTCATTTATCACATTCAATTATGTACATTAAATTTATTATATGATTTGTTCTCGTTTGGTTACATGTAATGACTTCAGAGTCTAGGTATTAGTTTTTACTACTCTGTTATTCTTCCAGCAGCCTGGTCACTAACAATTTTGCAATCAACATTTTCCTCACTAAGCTAACGATTACGGTATATATAAAAAATAAACAGAAAAATAAAAACATGTTAATAAAAATAGCTTTAATAGCTGTTTCTCTTGTAGTATAATATTTCAGCAATCATTTCCCATGAATAGTAGCAATAAAATATCCCTGAAAATTAATAAATAAATAGTAGCAATAGATCACTGTCAAAAGTATCAGTCATCACATTATGAAGCATTGTTCGTAAACGTTTAGTGAAATTGTGCTATCCCACCAACGTATTGAGGAAAAGGAAAACATAGTGAAAGATAAATTGAAAGGATTACATCCTATGCAGCAATTTACAAAACCATTTCATTGCATTTTGCAAGGTAAGGTCAAGAGCAGCACACATTAAAGTGAATATTGTGAATTTGAGCCAGTAGAGGTCAGTGCAGGCTCACCAACAGATTAGCAGTGCTTCTCTGTGGACCCCAGCAGATGGAGCCTCTCCAACTTCCAGACAATTAGAATTTTTTTTTTTTAGAACTTTTATTCTCAGCAGTCCAGTATGTTGAATTTGTTTTGATGCCAATTATGGTACATAGCATGAAAGGATCTTCTTAACTCCTACTAGTAAAAAGGGTTAGTTCCTGCAATTGTTTTAGTAGACAATAGCTGAAACCCACCTGTAAGAACAGTAATAATACCATTCGCCTACACTCTTAAATTCAACCCAAAGCCTGCTGAAAGCCTCAGCTGACTTTAAATAAAACATTAGCACCGTGCATACAGATGTAAGGAAAAAAAATTAAAAATCAAACACCGTGTCCTATCAAAAAGTCATGTTCTCCTCTGTGGAGTTTTCTGATATGAGTCTGGACGAGGGTTAAACATCTGACCTCGGGGTTAATAGTTTGACATCTGAGAAAATCTGGCAGAGTGTGGCAGACATGTTAACTGACTGAGTCTTCAAGGACTACTGTAGAAAATAAAGGATTACGCAATTGTCGCTGACCCCTACCTCCCTATTTCGTCATTACAGTCTCTCATTAAAGAGAGACAATCTGTGCACTTCCAGTTTTACTAGAAAACAACAGGTTTTGATATCTCCAGTCAGACACAGGCAGATTTAAATCTCTGAATTTTAATTGTGTTTTTCAAATCACTACATCTATTCTCCCAGAGTGCGTCAGAGGTGACCCGACTGCTGGCTCTCAACCAAACCTGTCATATGACTGCTCTGCTCACTTCACAGTCACTCTCCCATTATGGCAGGCTTCCCCTGCTAAAATTAGAGGGCCCTCTGCTGATACTTTTTGGAATGTGACTTTCTGGCTTGAATTCTACTGACAATTTATGAGCAAGATAAATTTCACGGTGTTCCTGATATAATTTCTATTTATTTAATAACCAGTTTGCTAATAAAGACAAACTGTGTTTTTGTCTTTATTTTGTCAGGGAAATAAACTGAAAAAAAGGTTATGGATTTTACAGTGCCTATATAGTCTTCATAAAAAGGGTTTTATAAGTCTAAGAGGTCAAGACTGTGGAAGAAAGCAAACATGACTAACAGATATGAAATAAAAATGAGTGCAGAGAGGTGTACACATTAAAGACAAAAAACATGTGACTGAAAGGACTAGGAAGATATAGACTGTGTTGCCGCTTTGTCTTATTGTAAGTGTGTTTTTTATAAAATGCAATTTATTAGAAACTTAGGCGGTAGATCAACACTAAATGGTGCACAAAGTTATTCAAAAATAACACACAATTTTCTGGGAGTGGAAAGGATATAAAAAAATATCTGAAGAAAGGCAAGATGAATTTGTATTCCCCTTTCTAAGTCAATCATTTGTAGAAACAACTGCTGCAAATCATTTGCTTCTCTAAAGAGGGAGATTTTTGTCCATTCCTCTTTGCAACCTCAGTCTCAGGCAGACTGGATGGAGGATCTAAATTTATATTGCCAGGTGAAGGATGTGAAGAAGTGGAAAGTAATGACTGTAACTACATCTTCTCACTGCAACTGAAAAAAAAGAAAAAAAAGAAAGACTTCTGGGAGAAGTTGAACTATGGAATACTCTTTGCTTTTATTTGAGTTGTATTATAACTTAGTCATGCTACTCTTACTTGAGTAAAATTTCTGGCTAATCCACCTATAGGAAGTAACCTCCCTGAATGAAGAACAATTTTTTAACCAAAAATGCACCAGACATAGACAGTTAACGTCAGTATTCTCATTTATACCACATGGTTTAGTATAAGTGTCAATCTGCTAAGCCTGATTTGTCATTTGGAGGATAAGTGATTATACGTTAAACTGTAGATATTGTCATTGAAAGTACCTGACCCTGTTCTAATATACACAGAGTACCTACAGTAAATATTGGGTTAAAATTTTAAATAAAAAAAATCATTTGGAAAAGTATTTTTTTCTGTTCTGATCAATATTTTAGATTTTTTATTTGTGTTATTTTTTTTACTTTTATACTTTAAAATACCAAATTTGGCACACAATTTTATTTTATTTTTTATTTAAACGATCAAATATTAGTTTAGTTATTCAATAGTCTATATAGCCTTTTTATCAAATTCTTTTCTTTTTTATTGTTTGCAAACAAACAAGAGAAAATAAACTACTACTTTCTACTTGAGTAAGAATATTTTGAAGTACAATTTTTATTTACTCAACCAACCTTTGAGTGAGAAGATTTCTATGTCCCAGTGAACGTCTCTGTCTGTCTCTGACGTAGCGCTTAGCTTGTCCCACCGGGGAGGGCCAGAAGGGCGGTGCTGCTGACTCCAACTATATTGGAGCGATCATCAGAGCACATCGCCCCCTCTTCCCTTTGAGTTTCGTCGAGTGTTGACCGCAGAAGTGTTTCGGGCCCGGGAAAGAAAGACATGGCTGGATATTTGAAAGTTCTCAGCTCTCTTTCGAGGTCGGCCGGTGCGGCTCTCTCCAGAAATCCCGCAGTGCTTGCGCCGGCTGCGAATTGCCAGACTTTGCAACAAAGAAACTGTGAGTTGATGGAGATAACGGCGGGGGCGGGGGCGGACGTTCCCCAGCATCAAATTTTGTTATTTAATAAAATGGAGGTTTATAAAGCGCTGCGTTTTTAATGTAATTAAAATGAAATGTGGAATAGAGAAAGCAATGTCAGGTAAGGACGGACGGCGTAATGAGGCAGCCGTTTGAAGCAGCCGGCGCCGCGCTAACCGCAGCCATGCTAGCTTAACGTGTGAGCTGCTACTGTTAGCCAGCTGGGATGCTGTAAATAGCTTTACTGGCGCTCTTAGGTTAAGGCCAACGATGCTCCACAGGCCTGTTTAAATCTCCGAAGCGGCTTGCCGGCTGCGGGTTGTTCCTATGATGACGAGGCGGATGTAAAAGTCGAGAAAGGTGAAGGGCAGGGCAGTAAACCGAAAGCTGTCTTGGTATTTCGCTTTCAAAGTTTTGAGAAGCGACTGATGGATCGCGTAAAGATTACGCGCTAACCTTGATGAATGACACGGGAACTACTTAATATCCGTCAACAAATCCTGCTCGTGTCCCACGCAGCTCATAATCAAAACATTTTAGGTTATTTGCGGGGAAATTTTTGCGGACAGTGTTAAAAAAACCGTCTACAGATGAGTCAAAAGGATGTTCCATTTTTAGCTGTCGGTGCGGTATTTTTTTTTTTTTTATCGCATTCCTCTGCTCTAGGGGTCAACAGTGGGAAAGCGCTTCAAAACCAATTAAAGAAGCCGCTCAAACACAAATTGATGAATTCGTGCTTGGAGGTTTTGTCATTAGTTCAAGTTATAGAAAAGTTTCCTCAAGGTCAACCGATGCATACGGGAGTCTGTTACAGGGAGCAATGGCTGCCGCTGCTGCAGCTCAGGGTGTCCTACATGATGTCTTCTTCTGGGTCACATCCAGGCTGCTGCACAATGTCCTCAACGTTTAATAAGCTATATTACACTGTTTAGATCTTCACAAGTATTAAAGTGTGTCATTTTTAGGACCACTGATGGCAAAGAGGCCTACATCATAGATCCTTAATTATTTATATAGAAATGCCTGCTGTGAAAGTCATTCTAACTTTCACTGCTACACAAGAGATTAATATTTAAAGAGACACTTTGGCATTAAATTTCTTTTTCTGGACACTACCGTTTGTTCCCCTTGATTTGAAAAACAGATATGTAGGTTTCATCTTTAAAGTATGATCGTTTCATTCAACTTCTAACTTAGTTAGTTACAACTTGTAAAGCTAGACTTGCTTAACTTTAAGTTAGAACTTAGCCCTGACATTTAGTATCAGTTTTAAGTAAGGCTCGTGAAAGAACTAGATGTGCTGTTCTTCTGCAGAATGTCATTTAAATTCTTTAAGACTGATGTTCGAAAGGGCGACTATAACCCTTTTGAGTGTTGAAGTATTATTAAAGATATGGTAACAGGAATGATTTATGTACAAAACCTGCTAGACATAAGAGCTCAACTAGGCAGCAGAGTGGGAGATGTCATGAGCTTTTCTTAGAAAACAAGTATTTTATTTTAAATCTCAAAACTTAAGCTTGGATTTTTGCTAAAACATTTATAAAAAGCTGAATCAACTGTCAAGAATGCAATAATATCACTTCACATTATTTAAGGTTTTAATAGTGCCTCTAGCTGAAAGTAGTTAAGAGAACAAAGTGGCTCAATAATTGTAAAAAAAAAAAAAAAAAATCTATATCTTTAATAGAAACAATATGTTGGATACCAGTAGTTGCATTTCAGAGACGTTGAACTAGCCACAAAGTACATTTTTATAAAAGTACGTTGGAGGTGTAGTATGAAAAAGATGTTTAAAATTATACCACGATCATGTGTCCAAGTAAAAAGTTCAGGTCTCTCAGCAACATACAATTTATATAGTACCATCAACAAACCAAAGGGTAGATCCTCTGCAAACATTCAGCCAAAAATGTTTCATATGTTGACAATGTATGTATTTGTACATTTGAAAATACTATTGTATTGTAGAATACTATTGTCCTATGCACTATGCTTTAATGAAATTTAGAGTGGAATCCAAATGTCATGTTATGGACAGCCTTTTCTTCACTCTTTTATTAAAGAAACTTAGGCACCACATTGAAATAATTTAAATCAGCTGATTTTCGATGTACTTTTATGCAGGGGCCACCAGGAAGTTCTCACTGTGCAACTTCATGTGAAAATGAACAAAATGTATATTCCTGCTGTGGCGTTGACTCAGTCATACACAGCTGGACACCTTGGCGCTCCCACCAAGCTTTTAATAGGATGACTTTCAATTAGCATAGAATTCTTTTTACATATTTTGAAACGGCAACTTTTTAAGATCTCACTGCACCCTGAATCATTCCATTTCTAGTCATAACACACAGTGGGCAGATAGCTGAAAGTAGCAGAAACCTTTTCTGTTGGTTTTGCTGGAATGGAAAGATAAGACCCGATGTTCCAATCAGTTGAAATTCACAGAGTTCTCACATGTTGGAGTTGCAGTTCTTTAACAAATCTTAGTTTCACATTAGTGCTGCACCATTCCCTGCATCTAACCTGTCAGCTGTAAGATGGCTCTCCCTACTATAGGGATTATAACTAAAGGGGTTTAAAGCTCAGCCTTGCCTGCGTTGAAAGTTAACCAGGAAGGACAGATGGACAGTCGTGCAAGTTTGAGCTCATCTTTAAATGCCTGTCCTTAAAGTGTGGGGCACAACTTGAACTTAAGACGCAGCTTTAAACACTCCAGTTTTAAAATTAGTGACAAGTTTCTTGTGCCTCAGGCTAAGACTGTTTAATACTTAAAGCTGGTACTGTAACCGTGGACGGATTATTGGTCTTGCTAACATACTTGTGTTGAAGTATGTTAACTTCAACACACATAATGTCATATGAGTCATTTTTAAAAAAAAATTACTTTGAGGTAGAGCAATCATAAAATCAATTGAATTACTGAAATATTTAAGATTATTTAAGGATGTTTAAGATTCAAAGGCATTTATATATTAGAAATGAATTATGTCATCAATAATAGATTTTTAAAATATACATATTACTTTATTAAACATACTAAAATGCAATATCTCCCATTTTGTGCTTTGGTTTAATAAAACTTTATCACTATATATGCATGGTTTTTAATTGATCTGATTTTGTTTTACGTGTCTGTGTTGTTTTTGCTTCACACAAGCTCGTAGCTGCAAAGCTGCTTGTGCAAATGATGTTGCAGGTGGGCTCACATGACTGGTTCAGCGTGTCCTTCAGAGTCAGTAGTTGCATAACCGGCTCAGCTCATTGCTTCCCTCCCCTCACTCTGCAGAGCGACGGCGTTCTGCTTCTACAGATTTAGGGCTGACTGCTTAGAAACTATTCTAGAGGGCAGGTTGTGCAGACTTCCCCACAATGCACTGGGGGCAGAAGGTCTTCTGTTCTTTTGAGTAGCTAAAAAGAAAAGGAAGCGTGATGCATATTAAAAAGCATCTTACTATGCCTCTCGTAAGTTTTTTAGTTCTCTTAATATTTATATCATGAGCTGCTCAATATGGCCAATTGCAGATATAAAGTGGCACTTTACATGCACTTTCAGTTTCAGAAGCAATAAAGATCAAAGCAAGGGATGCTTCTACCTAATGAAAATGGACACTTTGGTTTTATTCTGGCTAATAAAATGCAAGCATGGGGGAGGAAAATAAGATCCGTCTCAAAGTGCCATAGGTGAAGTTTCAAAGGTCTTTTTTTCTTTGTCTAATGCGTGATGTACTCAGTCCCAGTGCCAGAGGTGGGGCCGGGCCGGGTCCACCCATTCAGGCATCCGGCCCCCCCAGGACAGACTGCAACAGGTACATATTACCCTTGTAACCTGTATCTGTCCTCTGCACTTTTTAAAAGCAGTGTGCAATCTATTCTTGGCATGCCTTAATGTGTTTTTCCTAGCTGATTTTTAAACGCATCACAAGCGTACACATGATGTCAGTTTTACACCTGTGTGGGTTAGCAACGGGTCACCTGTAGCACTCTTGTGTGTGCTAGCATCATGGCAGCTAACTAGCCAGAGCCTGCAAAAAAAGTGTTTGCACAATTTTTCCAAACGGAGCGAATTTTACTTGAGTAAAAGCGTTGAAGTGCTGTTACTTTTACCTGAGTGAACATTTTGGCTACTCCCACCTCTATCTATGAACCATCCCTTTCTGGTTATATAATCCTAGGAATAAACTAAATCCTCTTTAATTTTTGTGCTCACTATTGCCTTGTTAAAGAAATCTTCATTGTCACAATAGAGTAAAGTCAGGGAGGAGACATTAGACCAGAGGCCAGCAGCAGGGACGATGATGCAGGGTCTTCTCAGGTAAGGAAGGATTACAACTTGCTGAGAAAAAGATACCTGTTGCAGGGAGAAACCAAATGGGAATCAGGACAGAATTTTTACAGATGTAGCACAATTATTCTCATGTTCACACTCAAAAACAGATTTTGTCTGTATACCTAGCACAGACAACCTATTCTTACAGAGTGTTAACTTTCTCACACACCATTGATTTAAAGAAATGGACTTCAATAGATTTCTGAAAAGAATGCAGAGAAATCATGTTGCACACACTTTGCAGTAATGATGCTATTCTGAAGATCATTACTCAGAATGTTCTAGAGGCTCTCACTCATTATTCATGTCACTTTTCACGTTAGTATTCTTTATTTTGTATTAAACATATCTTTTTAAAGGTTACCTGAATAAAAAGCCTGTTTACTACCCCCCCCCTGAAAATAAGTCATAGCTAAATTTCTCTGGAGCCAAATCTGCTGAAAGAGATTGGTTTGATAGCCAAACAAATTAATTTGTTGTAGTTTTCTAAAATAACACATTTGCTGAGAAAATTGTTGTTAATTTCTGTCGTCATGTAACTATCTCTCCCAAGGTTTTTTCTCAAAGAAATGTGCAGACAGAAACCGTGAGACAGAACCCAAATATTATCCAGTTGACTAACCAGCACAAAACACTAACTATATGTTGAGCTTTTGCTGCAGTTATACGCTTTTCTCCTTTTTCTCATCTGCATTAGTCTATTGTGTAACTCGGAGGTCGCAGCTGTTTATCCTATGAGGTTATTTTCAGTGCGCAGTCACCAAGCAGCAGGAGTCGGGTCATGTTTTAAGTTTGGGCCAAAGCCGAATTTGAACGATGCTTCTTTCACTTGTAATACTTGGTTGGTTTAAAATTTTACCAAACTCACATTTATTTTATTTATTTATTACACTTTTTATTGATGTTGGTGTTTGACCCAAAGAGACTGCTGTTTCTTTAAGGGTTCCACGGGACACCTTGATGTTTATTTTGCAGTAAACTGTGAGGGCTTTAAAGGCGGTGGGGGAGCATTAACTCAGCCGGGAAATCTGAGAGTCACTCGATCCTTTGCACCTCCCTCTGTACTTTAGATTCACCGAAATCGTCCTGCTGGCAGGACTCTCACACACTGAGCTGACAGAGAACAGATACGATTAGAGATATTCTCTCATGCCGGTCCAGGAGGAACGTGAACAAGCAAATAAAATGGCACAATATCTTAAAAATGTATTTCTGACTTCTGCTTCTTTAATCCCTAAGATGTAGCTTGAAATTGTGCTATCCTGGGAAAATCCTTGAATAAACATGATGGAGATTTTATTTGTTGGTTCATTATGGTCCATTTTGCCTTCATGCAATTCTGGCACTGAAGTTAAACTCCCATTTTCCCGTGATCAACAGATGCCGACAAACGCATCAAAGTGGCCAACCCGGTGGTTGAGATGGACGGAGATGAGATGACCAGGATCATCTGGGAGTTCATCAAAGAGAAGGTGATGAATTTGCATCTAGCTCTGGAGGAGTAAACACACAAACGAGGAGGCGGGATCCTCTAGGCTGAGATTGACTGATTGGGGAATAGTTCTGTGGGGGATTATTTATGCATGATGTTGGGGAGGAGGAGAGAACAGATGGCTGTTGGCTCAGGAGTCGAATGTGAGAGAGTTAGCTGGCTTGTCATGTTCACCATTCCAGTTAAGGTCGTTTTACTCAGGAAAAAATGCAAATAGTCTTCTATGCAGTAATAGAGCTGAAAGTTTCCAGATGTTCTTTGTGTTAATTGTTTTTATTTTCCCTGCTCTGTAGCTCATCCTTACAAACGTTGACGTAGACCTGAAGTATTACGATCTGGGTCTTCCATACCGCGACCAGACGGATGACCAGGTCACCATCGACTCTGCCCTCGCTACCAAGAAATACAACGTTGCGGTTAAATGTGCCACCATCACACCTGACGAAGCCAGAGTGGAAGGTCTTTCACAAATCTGTGACTCCCAGTCTTCCTTGTTTATTTATTTATTTTTTTACAACATTTCATGCTACGTTTTCAGTTGTGAGCGATAAATATTAGAACATTCTCTGCAAATTGATCAGCAACAGTTTGAAGGGAATGGATTCTGTTCAGTTGATTTACCATACAGTACCATTCGGAATATTTCTCTCACCCATGTTATTATTTATTATTTTTTATGTGCAGAGTTTAGCCTGAAGAAGATGTGGAAAAGTCCCAATGGAACCATCAGGAACATCTTGGGCGGCACCGTGTTCCGGGAGCCAATCATCTGCCAGAACATTCCCAGGCTTGTTCCGGGTTGGACGCAGCCCATCACTATTGGCAGACATGCCTTTGGTGATCAAGTAAGCCTCACTTCTGCTGGGCAGCGCTACACATTTTCAGGGTTTTTATTTAAGATGTAAAAGTCAGGATATGTAATTTGGAAGGAAAATAAGTTAGTAGTTTTAAGGCTTTGCTCCCTATCTAAAATATTAAGTAGTATATTTCTGCAAGATAAAACAAAAATTAGAGCTGATTTAAGGTGCAATCGGTCAATTCTCATCTCTGTAGTTTTACTTAGTTTGAAATCTAGACATGCACCAATGAGCCAGTTTTCTTTTCTTTTTTTACAAATAAAATAAACAGACAACAAAGTCAGCTTTTAATCTGCATTTAGTATGGGTAATGTAGTCCAGATTTGACAAATCTCCTTGTGAAACATTTTAAAACGGAACTGATATACTTTATTCCCCCCCCCAAAAAAAACTGCTGAATTTGAGTCATTATGAATTCATAGACATAACAGGAAAAATCTAGAAATGTTAAAATTGTCAAGCATCTGACATTTGGAAACAAAAAATGTACGTGAACACTAAAATTTAATATATACAAATTCAGTTTCATTGCAACTTTCTGTCGTCTTCTACAGTACAGAGCAACAGATTTTGTTGTGGACCAGCCTGGCAAATTTAAGATGGTCTTCTCACCTTCTGATGGAAGTGCAAACAAGGAATGGGAGGTCTATGACTTTCCAGCTGGCGGCTGTGGAATGGGCATGTACAACACAGACGAGGTGAGCAAAAACTATAGAGACGCACAACAAATGATTCATGATTCTTTGTATTTTTTATTGCCAAAGCAGTGCAGACATTTGAGTGGTCACTGGTATTTAGAAAGCTTGCCCTGCCAATGCAGATTTTTATTTTACAACTTGACACTATCAGGTGTTTACGGCCTCAATACACCATCAATGTTCTAATCTTATTTTATTGATGAACATTATGGAAAACCGATGAGACAATACAAACTTGTCTTAACTGGACATGAGTTAATACGGTGATATAATCGAAATGTTAAGAGCATTACTGTGCAAGCTTCTAAATAAACTAAAATAATAATAAAAAAATCTATTTCTTTAGTCCTTTATTTTTCACATTCTAAAATCAAAAGAAGCTGCAGACATGTTTTCAGCCTCTTATCAGGGATGAACTGTGAAGCAGTATTTTGCTTGTAGAAAATAATAAGGCTTGAGGTCAAACTAACAAAACAACTCAAACCACCGATAATGTGTCCTGAATTTTAGGTTTCCTTGTGAGAAAAGCGAACTTAACTGCAGCAGTTTTGGCCGGTCAATCAAAATGATGAAAACTTTGAAAACAAGCAGATTTACTGAGCCTGAGCTCAAACAGTTCTGACTTAAACTTAGTTTCTTACCCTGAACACCTGTTGCATATCTTTTAATATGTTTATTGAGCAACATGCAGCTATTATTTTTTTATCTTACCTTAAAACAACTAGATCTTTGTTCTTCATAAATATAAACAGATACATATTGTATACTGAAATACATTTAATATCCTTTTAATAGATGTGCAGACTTCTCTTGTGTACACATTGTCTGAAGTGCACAATTACCAGCATGTGATGATCGTGTTTTTTCTCCCAGGATTTGCACCATTTGAATTAGGTTTGTGTAGTTCTGAACAACTGCGAATAAACTTAAATAAACAGTGTGTGGTGATTTGTAAGATTTTCTGGACAGCTTTGGCAGTCAAAGCGTTCAGCCCGCTTTGCTACTGGTTTGTTTGCCTTCATCAGCTCGGCCTGTTTGTCTTGACAACATAAGAGGTCATTGCACGTGACTTTCATCTCAACAAGGGGAAGGTTGTAAACCTTTAACAGCTGATAAAGACCTTCAGCAGGCATGAACTGTTTATTTTTCTCTCTTCACCAGTCCATCACCGGGTTTGCACACAGCTGTTTCCAGTATGCCATTGGCAAGAAGTGGCCACTCTACATGAGCACAAAGAACACCATTCTGAAAGCTTACGACGGCAGGTTTAAAGATATTTTCCAGGACATCTTTGAGAAGTGAGTGTCTTGAGACTTATTTTTAAAGCACTTTTGAAGCCGTTGGATGGAAAACAAATATTTCTTTTTGTGTCCCACAGACATTACAAACCAGAGTTTGACAAGCTGAAGATCTGGTACGAGCACAGGCTTATTGATGACATGGTTGCCCAAGTGCTGAAGTCTTCGGGAGCTTTTGTTTGGGCTTGCAAGAACTATGATGGAGATGTTCAGTCTGATATTCTTGCTCAGGGTGAGGAATTTGAAAAGAAAACCTGCCTATTCTTTTGAAAATGCTTCCCCAGTTTGAGAGCTGCTCTAAAGAAGAGTCTCGCATTGTCTTTCAGGCTTTGGCTCACTGGGACTAATGACATCGGTCCTTGTCTGCCCTGATGGAAAGACCATTGAGGCCGAGGCAGCTCACGGCACGGTGACCAGACACTATCGTGAGCACCAGAAGGTTTGCAGCCATCAGTCTTTGTCAATCAGCCGCTCTGTATTGGGAAAACATTTCCACTGAGATGTGTGGGGAATGGAGCCTTATCTGCTTTTACACTGTGACTCTATACTGCCACCATGTGGTGAAAATAAAATGCAACATGTATTCCCTCCTAAATAAATGAGTTCATCTCGGTAAATTGGAAAATTATCACACAAAAAAGTATTGATTCAAAAAGAGAAACGTTTATAGATGGAGAGTAATATATTTCAAGCATTTATTTCAGTTTATCTTGATAAATGTGGCTTATAGGTGCTAAAACACCAGAATTCAGTTTCACAGAAAATTTTATTACGCACAACCACACAAAACTTTTTAATACAGAAATATCAGGCTACAGCAAAATATGTCAATGTAATGTATATTATACACATTCCGTTCTTGTTCAGGCCTCGTTTTGTATGAACTACTACATCAACCTGTCAAAGCTGTAGATAACACTCTTGGTTCTGCACATTTTTGTTGCTACACCATTTCCTTTGACTCAGTTTTCCATGAATAGGGTTATACAGCAATCTGATGTTCAGCAGTGACCTTCTGTAGCATATCCTCCTCTTGGATGGGGTTCCAGTAGTCATGTAAGCTGTAACCTAGCTGCTTTTTTTTATTGGTCTTTATGTTCTAATTCTCAGAGAAACATTATTTTGAGTGATAACCTTTAAAAATGAAAAGAAACAAACACTTTGATTGCCTTTCTCTGTGCGTTGTGTATTTTTATAGTGCAAGTTTTTGATTTGAATAACTATGGAGTTAAATTTTGAACTTTTGAGAGACTAAATGGCTAATTTCCACGTGATTATTTTGTTATCAGGGGAGGCCGACCAGCACCAACCCCATCGCCAGCATTTTTGCCTGGACAAGAGGCCTGGAGCATCGAGGAAAACTCGACGGCAACCCTGACCTCATAAAGTGAGAGTTGTAATATGTCTGGAAACTACCTAACCCTAAGGTGAAATTGAGATTTTACAAATGTGTGTGTGCGTTTTTTAATATATTATTATTATTATTATTCCCTGTAGGTTTTCTCAGACTCTGGAGAGAGTGTGTGTTGAGACTGTTGAGAGCGGCATCATGACCAAGGACCTCGCGGGCTGCATCCACGGCCTCTCCAAGTAAGTTTAATTAACATTTATATCCAATTTTGCTGTGGGGGAAAACGGGACCAATTCATGTCTCTAAACTTCTAACCTGTACTTTTTTTTTGTTTTCTTGTTCTTGCTGTTCATATAAAAACTATTTTATGAATCTTTTAATTGTCAATGGGTTTGCATAGTTTAATAATTTACAGAAAAGCTGATGGTTATTTACTCAGGAAGCAACCTGAATCCTGAGACTGAAACATTTACTAGTAACTTCTCAGAAAAGTTAGACAGGTTTAAGATTAATCTAGTAGAAGCAGCATGAACAGCGATGATCTTTTTGAGACTGGAGTTGTTATAAACTCGCCTCTTTCCTGGAGTTATTCAGCCTCAAGGTCCATCTATCGATCTATTCATGGATCAAACGCCTGTTGTGAATTTAGTCATCAAGCTCCTTGTTACATCCAGCAAGTTATGCAAAACGTAGTGAAACATCAAAGAGTTGGACGTCAGTTAAAAAAATTTAGAGAAGATCATATTAGATCCACCCCTAAACTTAATAAGTTGCAGGAAATTTCAGGTTCATCTTAAAATTTCTCCCGGAAGCTGAATATCCTCAACTTTTTGTCATTAGAAATTATTCATGATGGGAGATTTTACTCACAGAGGTTTCTGAAAACGTGAGGAGAAATGTAAAGTTTTGTTTACAGTTATTATATTCCAGAGCTACTCTGAAGAATTAAAAGCCAATAGTTTAACATTTGTGGATACAAAGTTTCTGCTCGCTCTGGACAGACATCTGTAGTAGGCACAGACTTTTCTTTACTGCTTACCAGCTCATTTGTGGTCTGTAGCTAAACGGAAATGAAAAAAAAGTGAAGATAAAACAATAAGCACAGTTATATTTTGCTTTATGACAAGGTTATGTAAAGGTTTGTGGCACCGGCCACAAATTGATGTGGCATCAATTTTGGCTTTGAGGATTTTTGATCCTTCATCTAATTAGGTTAAATCTCAGTTGTCTTGTTTTCAGTGTTTTCTTTTGTGAGACACTCCTCTACCAGTGGAAAGCCACTGAAAGCTCCGTCCACCCAAGTCATGATCCTGTTCCCAGATACGTGGTGATGTGTTCTTTTCATAAAATGAGTGAAATGAGTTAACACAGGACTTGTATGGAAAGTTTTTATGGCAATCTTTAAAAAATTGGTTTTCTATGTATATTTTTTTAAGTGTAAGGTATGAAAGTAGAGTCATGTATTCACTGAAGCTGAAAGAAAAGCTGGATAGATGTTTTCACACTCGCAGGCCCAGATAACTATTTAAATAAAAAGACTGTGATTGCTAAAACTGACTGCCAAGGTGTTATAAATTCTAAAAAGCAAATATTCATTTAAGGTGAAGATGGAAGTTTTATTTTATTTTATTTTTTCATTATGTTGATATCTAATATTTTTATGGCAGTTATTATAAGATCTTTTTGTGATAAATACTGTTGGAGAACAAAATGAAAGGGACTCCAGAGTATTCAGTATTTTCAAGTATTGGATACGTATGGAAGAAAAGGATTTGTATTTCTATGCTTTATTTCCTATTGCATTGTTTTAAAGATCCATCCATCCCCCAACAATCTATCCATCTATTCTTCAATCCATCTGTTCATCTAGCCATTCAGTCATCCATCCATCTGTTCATTATCCTTCTGCCCACAACTGTCCATCCATCCATTCACGTGTCGACCCATCTGTCTGTCCCTTCTTTCAGGCTGTGGTTTTTGTATGTTCCATATTTGAAACCTGACTGCTGAACCTGCCATAAAATCGTACTGAACTTCTATATTTAATTTTGAGAACAGGACAGAGATCTCTCAGAGATCTTTTTTTATTCCACCACCAAAAAACGGTGGTGGAAATTTTTTTTTGGGGTTCATTATTAGAAGCTTTCCAATTTTGTTGAACGTATAAGCAGTAAATATTAATAAACTTAAAAAAAACAGGTAGGGAATAAAATCATCATTAATAAAATAGAGAAACTAGATATGTACCAGTCAGAAATATTTGTGGATGATTTCTATTCAACTATTTTTAAGAACTAAACACAAAAAACCTACTTTGAATAATTTAATATTTTTTATGGTGAAATAAAACAATGAATTCTTCACAGGAGCCCATACTTACTGAGCTGTTTTGGTCTGCAGCACTAAATGTTTACAGTGAAATACTTTGAGGTACTAGCAGTTTATTGGACAGGCATTTCTTTAAAAATAAAATGCACAAAAAGCACAAAAAAGAAAATCTCAACATGTTGGCTTGCCATATTTCATATTCCTTTTTTCTTGACAAAATGGTTTTAAGTTGGCCCACAGCTGTGTCCAACATATTTTAGATTAAATAAGTTTCTATCCTTTTCCACTTTCATTTATATTTCAAACTCCAGATGAGATGATTATAAACTTAACGTTTCAAACTTCCTTTAACCTTTTATATTAGGAGTTTGTGGTTAGCATTACTAAATCAGTCTCTCTATTTCCTGCCGAAGTAGCATTACATTGAACGGGAGATTGTCAAGAGGCTGTTAACATTTTCTAATCCAGCTGCTTCCTTTTAAACCGTTTTAAACTCTTCAAAAGGATAAATAGAGAAAAATCGCTGCTATACATTAAGTTCCCAGCTCTCTTCCGAGGTCCAAATGCCTTTTGTGGCACAAGTACATCAATACATCAATAGAAAATACTTTCTCGAGAAGCTTCCTCCTCATTTTGTGGTACTGCTAACTTTATTTTGAAACGCATCACTGATAAAGTGGCCAGCCATGAGTCTTTCTGATCACTAACAAGATCTTCAAAGAAGTGTTCCCACCCAAACCTGGTTGTCTTTAACGTATGGCATGTTCAGTGATCAGCCATAATATTGGACTTTCACTTTCAAATCTTTACTGATCAACAATCAAGACTTGAATCATTTTAGGGTGGTTCTTTCATAAATCTTATCAGTAAAGATTCATAACTGAGATTATATGATATTAGAAAACTAATAAGAGCAAAAGTTACGAACCTTTCCTTATTTTAAAACAAGTAGGAGGATGTGAATACTTATTAATTCCTATCTGTTTTATCAGTCCTATATATATGAATTGTAGCTAGTCTAAATGCAAAATTTTCATTTTAGTTTATGAAAACATGCCTCCATGCACAGGTTTAAGCAGGTTTTAATACAATTTGTACAATTAATGTAGATATTTGATCTTGTTGGATGATTTTTTTCCCCTTTTCTTTTTTGCTTAATTTTCAGTGTGAAGCTGAATGAGCACTATGTGAATACTACAGATTTCCTCGACGCCATCAAGAAAAATCTGGATAAAGCCCTCGGCAAGTGAAAGACTTGAAACGGGCACTAAGAACCAGGATGTGGCAATGTCACTCTTATGTTTTTGTACCTCATTTTTAACTTGAAAGGTCAACAAATCCTCTTACGTTTCACCCGAAGGAGCATACACACCGTAGGATTTACTAGTTATTATAGGAAATTAAACGACGGAGTCGTCCTTCCATCTGATGGCCCCATAAACACCTGACCCATTATGTGCAACTTTTACTTTTGTAATGTGTACTGTATTCCGTGCTGTGTTATGCCTTGAGCAAGAACGAAGACTGATGGACGTGCTTGCCAATAAATCTTGTTTGACCGATGTTTAGCTTTTTTGTGTGGGCGTCTTTAATTAAAAACTCAGCAAAAATATGGTAAATAAATTTATTATTTGACAATTCTGCCTGGTACACAACATTGTTCATACAACTCTATTCATATCTTCACACTAGAGTTTAATACAGAAAGCCTTTCAGGATGAGCGTCTTCCCATTTTCACATCCTTGCTAAAATATTGATGCAGTGAACATTGAAGCTTAAAAAAAAACTCACAAAAATGAGCGATTTAAATTTTTTTATGCATTATATCAACATTTTGAACGGGGAAACTAGTTTGCAGGTTGCAAGTGTGAAAAAGCTGAGCAGTGGAAAACTGAATATATTGAGCATTTCCGCATCATTTTCCGCAAGGTCCACGGCCCTGTCGCATGTATGGAGGCTGCCGTTCATCACTTGAGAGCAGTACGCAGCATGATGGATGGTGTGCTCTCGCAGACACACTGGGGCACTTAATATTTCTGTCCAAGTCTTTTTTTTTTGGGACAATTCAGTTTGAGATTCACCAATTTAAAATGAGAAAAGTAAAAGTATGGATGTGGATTGCATTGTTTTTTTTAAAAATACATTTTGCAGTGTTGCCTTCAGAAACTTATTTTTTAGGGTGGGAAGGGGAAAAGTAAGGTTTGCTGAAACCTGCACTACAGCCTGATCTCTGTGGTAATCTTTTGAAGAGATCTACAGAAGGGTAGGAGGATAAACCTGGATGTAATTTCATGAAGTCTGGGGAATTCAATGTCCCAGTTGAACACAACAGCTAGGTAAAAAAAAAAAAAAAAAAACTTGCCCACAGCTGCAAGATTTGTCAAATTCTTTGGTAAAGGGGTGCAAGCGTTAAAAAAGGACATTTGAATTTGCTTGATAACATTCCACAGAAACAGTTACATTCATAGACTAGAGATCAATACACGAGGATGGTTGTTAATGAAAAATGTAAAAATTAGACACAGTGGTCCTCTAGTGCGATGCACCAGCCAACATACAGCAGGACTGATACGCTGTACAATAAAATGCAGTAAAGCACAGAACATTTTTTTTTTTTTTACAGTTTTTAATTTTTTTTATCACAGTATAAATCAAAGAGAATCATTAACCTTTTGATAAGCTTTGGTAGGTGAAATAGCACCTGTTCCCTTCCCTCACAGCTCACACTGGTGAAACCCCAGCACACGGATTGTCTAACTGCAATGTAACATGCATTTTCTTGCTAAAAATGTTCTTTATTTTAGGGCTCAGGTTATGATCTTGTTGATCTTGTAGCATTTTTCACTTAAATACTTCTATGCTGCTTTTTTCTTATAACCTTTAATAATCAGTTTTTTATTCACATTTTGCAGATTTTGAGTGATTCCAGTGCATATTAATGTGCAGTTTGCTGGGCTTCCTCATATTCTCAAAAGGATTGTTGGGATTTTTTAAAGTTAGGTTACGTTATCAGCAATGGTTTCTCTACCTGTAGCACATAGGTCTCATCTATATTGCAATGACTGTTGTAAAGTAAAGAAAACCTCAGTGGGATTGTAGACTAACTTTTTTTTACCACCAGTAATTGCAGCACTTTAATACAACTTTAACTGAGGATAATGTCATCCTAGGGGGTACAGCACTATATTAAGAGATATCAACTTTCGACACTTTCTCAGGGTGGCTGTTGTTAAGTTTGTCTTTTTCTCAATTGAGTGACACGTGTTCTACTACACTAAGTTACTTTGATTCTGTGTCATCCACCTGATCTGCCCCATGGGCATCGAAGAGCTGCCTGCATCCTGTGCACAGGAACATTTAAGTTACTGGCTTTAACAACAGTCTCTTGTAAAGGTGTAGATGTTGAACATACAGTATATACATCTGTACCTCAGTGGACAAATTCTTAGGTTTAAAGTTGCTAAGAATCATCTGAAATACTCAGTATGTTGCCAGCTATTAGTTCCCAGTTCCTCTGATCGTTTCCATATTCTTCTACAAACTCAGTGATACAACATTTGAATTACAGGTAATGAAACTATTGCTGATAATTTCAAAGAACCTCAATTAAAAAAAACACACAAGCTATCCCTTTAGGGAGGAACTTAACTGTTTTGCCTTTAATAGCAATTAAACAAAATAAACAAACCTAAACTAAATGAGTTCACGCACATGTTCAGTTTGGGGTACTTGCTACTATCCCTGATGCACTAAAGCGCCCTGCACCCTTCCCATAGTTGCTGTAGTACTCCATTTGAGATAGTTTGGCCACATCGGGTGTGTTGTTGTTGTTGGCACGGTTTTCTCGCTCACTGAATTCAAAGCTCTCCTCTTCATACTCCTCTTGGCCTTCTGTCTCCTGGGGGGGTTCTGACAAAGGAAGGGGAATGCTGTGTTCAATAACAGACGTGGTTGCACACATGCATAGATCTCTTCCTAAAGCCACATGGTGAGAACATCCAGCAGATTGCCCATCCTCTGCATCAGACTTTACTGATAGAGACCGGCAAGTCTTATCCAGGCACTGCAATATTTACTAAACGGATGCGGAGAAAGTGACAGAAACATCAAAATGCTTGGCCACTATGTTACTGTACATGCTGAGTCAAAGTCCATTAGGGACAGACTGAGTAACAATTGTGTGACGTTAAGCCCTCGGAGCAGTCCCACTTGGAGACATAAACCCTATGAACATATTCACCAACTTCATTAGCTCCAAAGAGGTCTAATTAGGACAAGAGCAAAAGCCACTCACCATGTCCATCTATTGTGGTGTCCATAATGCCGTGCTTAACTTTCATGTGTCGACTCAGGTTGCCCTTCAGGTTGAACTTGCTGGTGCAGTAAGGGCACTTGAAGGGCTTGCTGCCAGCGTGGAGGTGCATGTGGCCAAGCAGATTGTACATTCTGTTGAATGACTTCCCACAGACCTGGGAAAGGAGGGTGAAGAATTAGTAACTTTCATCAGTTTGGTTCAACATGATATTTATGCTCCATTCGTATACCAACCTTGCATTTGAAGGGTTTGACAGGAAGGTGGACGATCATGTGCGTTTTGAGGGTTTGCTTCTGGACAAAGGTCTTGAAACAGATGTGGCACTGGAAGGGTCTCACACTGGCATGGATCAGCATGTGTCTCTTCAGGTTGGCTGACAGAGTGAATTCTCTGGCACACACATCACACTTGAATTCTTTCATGCCCTGGAAGGAAACGCAAAGTGGTCAAGTCAAAATCAGAAGAAATTATCTAAATATGTGAGGGTTCTAAAAATTCTTGGCAATGCTTGTCATGGACAAAAGATATCTACGGTTAAAAATAAAGAACACATCACATATACTACAAGAGAGACTGCGTGAATCATCAAACAGGAAGAGAAGAAGCTTTGCAAATGAAACAAAACACATGTTGGGGGTGGGGTTGAGAACACAAAAACTCAAAGCCTTTGAAGACTATGCTTACAAAGCAACTGGTTTTAGAGAATAGCCTGTGACATACGAATGGCAGTTGGCTCAACACTGACAGGAAAAAGCTAAACACTTTCACCCAAAATATCTTTTAGCATTTGTGATCTTGTTTCAACTAAGGATTTAGTAACATAAAGTTACTAGCCAATCAACTGGTAGAAAAAAATAACATTCAGTACCTTGTGGGTGAGGGCATGCTGTCGAAGGTGGTGGATCTGCACAAACTCCATCCCGCATTCTGGACAAACATAGGGTCGAACGTTCTGATGCTTCATCAAGTGGTTCTGCAGCTGGCTCCGGTACGCAAAAGATTTGTTGCATTCAGTGCACTGGTACGTAGTCGGACCCTGATGGCTGGTTAAGTGACGTTTCAGGTGGGCGTAGGTTGGAAATTCAAGCCCACATTGGGTACAGACATGGCACTGACCGTTTTCGTGTTTGTTTTCGTGGGTTCTCAGCTCACTGGGGTAGGCAAAGCCACGGCCGCAGAAGCGGCAGCTGTAAGGCTTAACATCTGTGTGCTGCAGCATGTGCCTCTTCAGGTGACTAGTCTGTGTGAATGCTTTTTCACACACTGTGCATTTGTGGGGTCGGGTCCCCTGATGAGTGAGCAGGTGAGTCTGAAGGTGGCTCGGTTGCTTGAAAAGCTTCCCGCAGTGCAGACACTCGTGAGGCTTAATTCCATTATGACCCAGGATATGAGTGACAAGATTGTATTTAGACGTGTAGGACTTCTCACACATACGACATTTCCAGCGTTTCAGACCCTCTCCTACATCCACACAGTAAGACTCGTCAATCTGTACATTTATGTCCAGTCTGTCAATCTGCATTCGTCTGGCGAGCCCCTCTGGGTCTGACCACAGCATGGCCTGCGCCTGGCCATTCTCCTCATATTCTCCTTGCATCGGCATGTCAGCAGACTCATAGGCCACCTCATTGGAATCATAATAACGATTCTCCAGGGGACTGCTATTCTCTCCAGTTGTCTTTAGGTTCAGTGCCTCTTCCTCTACCACTAACTCTTCTTCCTTCCTCTCTTTCTCCCTAACAGAAGTGTCTTCATGTTCCAGTTCTGTCTGTTCATCTGTCTGTGAGATGGACGTATCTCTCACACATGACGAACAGTTTCCACAGGTCTGTTCCTCTTTCAAGGAGGCATGATGGGTGACTGAATCCTCTAACTTGCTGGACGAGTGTCTGTTATTCATGTGAATGCAGGAAGGAGGGGCGTCAAAATCAAGTCTTTCACCTTTAACCTGGGCCTGTGGAGCAACGTCTTTGTGCTGGGGAGGTTCCATCTCCCCATTGCTCCTCGGCCTCTTGGTTCTCCCACGGGGACCAGGGCGTCTTCTCTCGCTGCAGTGCGGCTGAGGCTCCTGCTCACCGGCAGGCTCGGGCAGGTAGTCCCCGTTAGCACCTATCAGCTGGTCAGCATACTCGTACTCTGCTGCCTCAGGAGGAGGAGGAGGAGGAGGAGGAGGAGGAGGACACTCTTTGGGCTCCCCTGTGTAAAAGCCATTTGGGGCAATGGTAGCCCCAAATATTTCATTCTGGGAGATGAGTCCAAGAACAGCAGCTTGAGCAAGTGATAACACCACCACAGGCTCTGTTTGTGTGCCCACATCCATGTGGGCTTCAGTCATCTTTGGAAAAGTTCGCACCAAACAGCTACTTTCTTCCTCCTGCAAACACACACACATGGTATAAGGCATAATGGAAACTGGACTGATGAAACAGCTGTTAAAGTACTACTTAATATTTTATTAGAACAAAATATACCCTCCTATTTCAGGCTCATAAAGCTGTAACCGAATGCTAAAATGATTTCAGCTTGCATGTGTTAAGATCTTTTTTTTTTCACAATAAGAAAGCTGCGTTCAGACGCTGCCTTTGTGTCTTCGGTCGGAATCCAAAGAACATTAGATCGAGGAGATAAGGTAGATCTGTGTTCGCGCTCAGCTTCCTTCCTTGACAGGCTTTGGAATAATAAAGAACACAACAAGGGATGCAGGTCCTGGTCAGGAAGCCGACTTCCGTGGACTGTCCTCGGCACTTCCTGTGGGGTCCTGGGACGGCCTGGCTTGACCACAGTCGGCCCATCACTGGAGCAAACCGTCTCATTGATTCTCTGAGCACTATGGCCAACTTCATAATACCTTCAAACTTGAACCTCTTTAACAAGATATGTGCTGGCAGGCGGTCTCATAAGTTCAAAGCTCCGACATTCGACTGGGCTTTGAACTCGTTCTATATTCCAGACCAATGCAGAAAACTCAATTGTATAATCTTTAAGTGTTTCAGACCCTGATGCTCACATTTTGAAGAAACTGGCCCTCTGTTGTATATGAAGACATGATTTAAATTAAATATCAGCATGGATCAGACTGGCTGAAACATTACTCTGAGAAGTTCTGACCCTGTGGTTTATTTTCAGGTAGCACTCCGCAGCTTTCAATGTGCCATGTAAGAAAAAGCTGCTTCCTTTTCCTGACACAATGCTGAGAGAAAAGAAAAGAGTAGACAGAGAAAATGCAGAAAGAAAGAGGAGATGAAGAACAGGAATAAAGGTGTGTGTGTGTGTGTGTGTGTGTGTGTGTGTGTGTGTGTGTGTGTGTGTGTGTGTGTGTGTGTGTGTGTNAGCTGAATCACAGTAATTAAGGTGTGTGTGTGTGTGTGTGTGTGTGTGTGTGTGTGTGTGTGTGTGTGTGTGTGTGTGTGTGAGTGAGTGTGTGCTTGGGTGAGGGGAGTAGACCTGGATGCCCTGATAACCATGTCATTTATAATTACTGCTTTTAAAGTAGTCAGACAGAGGCAGACTGTGTGTTTGTGAGGAAAGAAAAGGAAAGAGACTGGATGTGTATTTGAAAGCGTGTGTGAGTGAGAGAGAAAGAGAAAAGAGGGAGGGAGGTATGAAGAGAAGGAGAAAGAGCTGTGGGCGGGGGAGGAGTGGAGGGAGGGAGACAGAGAGAGAAATGAGATGGAGGGGCTGAAAGATAAAGAAAAGAGGGGAGGGGAGGGAGGGAAGGGGAATGAGAGATTGAGTGAGCGTGTGAGAGGAGTGAAGAGAGAAAGGAAAAGGAGAAGGGGGGTGTGAGTGTATGGAGGGGTGGCGGTGGTGGTGAGGGGGGCAGCCGAGGAGAGACAGAAAGACAGAGTGAGTAAGAGAGAAAGAGGTGAAGGAGGAAGGGAGGGAGGGCTGTGGAGAGAAGAAAAAGCACAGCAAAATGAAAGGCTGACAAAATGAAAGAGAGGAAGACAAATGACAAGTAGACAGGGAAGGTAGGGTAATTATTGCGAGAGTGGCGCACTTTCACATTTAAAGTTGCAAGACTGAAAGACACCTAAAGACAAACAATTAGAACGGAGACAGAAAGCGGCTCTGGCAGAAAACACGTCCACACCCGCAGCTCTCGCGCCACACGTGAAAAGTACATTCTCCCTTCCTTCCTATAACTCCTGCGTAAGAGCGCGGACAGGACTGTGGCAAACACCTCATTGACAAAGTGCTAAAAACAAGTCCCCAACAAACCCCAACCCCCTTCTCTAACACAGCCCTCACATCCCCCGGTGTGTTCGGGTCCCGGACTCACCACATTGCTCCTGGAGTGATGTTTGAGGTGTTTCAGGGATCTCATCCTTCAGGAGAAATGAGTGGAGTAAAAAAATCCACCTCCTATTTATATCTGCGGGAGAGTGGGGCGGTCCCACGGCTCATCCTCCTCCTACTGTTGCTGTTATCAGAACTGACTGTGCCTGGGGGGGGGGGGGGGGGGGGGGGGGGGGGGGGGGGGGGGGGGGGGGGGGGGGGGGGGGGGGGGGGGGGGGG
>CAEGAF010169469.1:0-13115 GCA_903067075.1 Micropoecilia bifurca
GGAATCGGCGATTGGCCCTCAGGGGTGATCGGTATCGGGATCGGCAGGAAAAAACCTGATCGGCACATCCCTAATATCTATAGATATAAATATCTATAGATATTTATATATCTGGTTTGTTAAAACTCCTCTGCATTTTTTGTATATTTTTGGTGATGGTGTCCCTTCTCCTTGATAGAAGACGACTATTTTCATCTCTGGACAGAAAGATGACCATTGCTTGCTTCCTCAGTTTTTTGATGATACTTGGCACGCCAAATGATATTTTCATCTTCAGTCAACATTAACAAGAAAATAATTAGCCTCCTTAAAAAACAATCTAACTTCCCGCACAAGGCAAATATAAAATCAGTAATCAAAACAGATATTTGTAGGAATATTCAAAATGTTAAAGTTTTTTTGAGGTCATACCACATAATGTCAAAATATGGCAACTACATACCTACTGCTAAAAGTAACACTATTGTTTTATCAAATTTGAGAAAGGTTAACAAACCTCTTTGACATCTCCAGGGGATCTTTGTGAAATCTTGGAATCCTGAAAACAGGATGCAACTTCCTGTTGACTGGAATTCAAAATATAAATAAGTCCAAAAATGGGAATTTCTTGATGGTCACACCACATGATATTTTGCTAAATGGACATTATCAGACAGTTTATATAATAGAATTATGACTAAAAAATGCTTTGAAAATTTGTACAGGATCAAGAAAACACTTTGAAAGTCATGCCAAATAGGATATAAAATATATTTGAGCAGATTTAATGTTATTTTATTGAAGACATTTTTGAAACAGTATTTGAGTTTGGACAGTCATGACATCATGACATTTTGACACTTCAAAGACCACAAAAATGGTTTTTCTATAGATATTTATATATCTGTGATATCTTTTCATTTGCTTAAACCTTTTTTTTTTACTGTAAAAAGTAGAACTGGACAAAAAAATTGGGCGTCACGTCATTGAGCCTTTTCCAACCTGTGGCTAATAAAAATATGACATTTAAAATATAGAATATTACATCAAATCAATAAATAAACTATTTATAATTCAGAAATGTGGATTAATGAAAAGTCTGTTTAATATTTCACTTTAGGATGTTATTAAAAAAATTACTTTAAATCCGACAAAAGATTCTCATCAGAAATGCATATTATAATTGATCATAAATGACTGCATGACTTCAGCATGTGAAGTCATACAGTAATGCATGTGCTTGGCATACACTGTGAAGCTCAAACTGAAAGACACATAGCACAAATATCCCCATACAACACATCCTTAGGTTGCTTCTTTGAGCTCTTGAGTTAAAAAAATTGTGAACAACAAAACACTTCAGAAAACAAGACAGCAAATAAAAATAAAGTCAAAGTCGGGCTAAGTACAGTTACTCTGCGGTTCCTACTTCTCAAAGAGGAGTTGTAATGGTGGCTACCCCAAGGCAAACCCCGTTCTGAAAAACTTCACACGCACCCCATCAGCGTGAGTAATCTCACGGCTAATGTCTAATATCTAATGGCCTTAATCAAAAGCCCCTGCTATGATTCTCTCAGCACTTTGTTAATAAATCACCACGTTAATGAAAAATGGGCCATGTCACGGCACACCGCTGCCAGGCCGTGGCACAGCCACGTTCGTTAAAGCAGCTTCCTGTGGTCCTGCTGTCATTGCAGTTCTTTCTTTTTTCCCCTTTCATTTGGTTTCTTGTATTTATTTGATTTATCTTCGTGTCGTGAGAATAAACGTCTTTTATCCTTTCATTTCAACTTTTCCCTGTCACGTTTTGCCTTCTGGTTTATTAACCAATGTCCTATCATTTTCCCCATATCTATAAATCCCCTTCACCTCTCTACTCTCTTCCTCCCCGCCTTCTCTTACTCACTCGAGTTCCCTTCTTCCGACACTCATTCTTAAATCCACACTTTCCTTCTTTTGCTTCGTTCCCTCTCAGTGCCCTGATGTTAACCAGAGGTGTGGCATTGTATTGTGTTGTGTGGTCTTGGTGGGTGCTGTGCGTAGTGAGGAGGTAATTAACTGCTCCTCATTTAGACAACAAGCTCAATCAGTGCATGAGAATGACTGCATGTGGACATGAATACCAATAGCAAGGGGGATATGACAGATGTATATGCACACACACACACTCACGCACACATGCACCCACACAGACATTCACATGACCTTGAGAAGAAATGGAAGGAGCGGTTAATGTAGACTGCATTCCAGCTGTTGTTATAAAGATTTATCAAAGAATAAGAGCTTCTTTTTCTTTTTTCCTGTGATTTTCCTACTTAGCACACTGGCAGCCCCACATGGCAGCTGTGGGGAAGTGTTATGGATGTCTACGTCTATAAACCTTGTCAGATAATTACCAAAAAAAAAAATCAGTGATGCAGAAACCAAAGAAGGGAATATTACATAATGTCATTAAAATATGTTTTAATTACAGAAAGATTCTGTTACGATTTACGTAATAGAATATCGGGGAAGACTGCTGACTCGTCCTGCACTCAGTCGGAGCCTTGTGAAGCACATTAAATTTCTAAGTTTGAGGCAGATTCAAAGTGAAAATGAAAGTGAGAGCTGCTTTGTGTTAGCAAATCTCTTTACCACACATAATGTCCACAAGGTTGTGGAGAAGCAAATATGTGTGGTACAAATGTCTTTCAAATTTTAAATTTGATTTGGAAATCAATAAAGGAAACGGAATCCAATCTTTGTCTGTGTCCATCTGCCTTTGTTTAATATACAGATATGTATGTCAATATTTATTAAGAATCATGTCCAAAAGATTTTTTTAATGTGAAGGTTTATGAGGACATTTTCAAATTGTCAGTAGCCACGTTTCCATTACAGATGTTCAGAAGACTTTATTAATATTCTGCTAATGTAGAAAATGCACAATTTTGGCATTTCCGTTAAGTAAGAAACGCAATTAAAATCACACGTGAACAAGTTTGTTCACATGGCAAGTCATTAAAAAAACAAGTGGCGGCGCCATCATCTGCCAACTACTTCCTGTCGTCTTCTTATGACACAACATCTGGTAGTTGATCACGTGACTCGTGTGATGTGAAAAAAGTGTTTCCATTGCAGTTTTGCAAAAAAAAACAGTTTTGAGTTATAATGGAAACGAAGCTAATGATGCAACTGCATTATCTTCAAGCAAGTTTATTTGTATAGCAAATTTCGACAACATGGTAGTTCCAACTGCTTTGTATCTTAAAAATGCAAAAATACAAAATCATAGAACACAGTCAATAATTGAAATATTACATTTTGCCAAGTGCCGTCGTTAAACGTCAAAATGTTGGTCAGTGTTTAATTTATTGTGGTTGAAAAGCTACTACAAACAGGTCGGGTTTTTAATCTACGTAGGTTTAAAGGAACTCTGTGTTTTGGCGCCACTATGTTCTGGTGGCAGCTACAGGAATGTCAGCAAGTTGCAACAGATTCCTGTGCAGACCAATTCTCTTTCTGTTAACCGAATGACATCTGAATTAGGTTGTTCTTATTTATAATGCTTGCATTTACCGCTGCAGTGAGTGAATTACGGTGATGGATGACCTGATATTGTCAGAGAAAAACGCCCAGTGCTAGAGATCAGTGAATAAATCAAGGCCATCCTCTAATGTCTAAGTTTTAAAACTAATAGAGTATAAATAGTGTAACCTGCTCCACCTTTTCTCCTCCTAAATAACCGATTTTTTACTGGCTGCTCCGCTTTTCTCTTAAATTTAAGCACCCATTATTAAACCGAGATGGCTCTCCTAAATCCGCCATGATGGAGAGGAATATAATTTGTGCTTTCAACATCGCCTTGGGGATGAGACGTGGTGAACTGGACTCTTGGATAAAGGTGTCGGGCGAATCTGAAGGGTCGTAAATGTCCGTCTCTCATGCGAGCAGAGGAATAAACTCACAGGCTGACGAAAAGATGGACGCGAGAAGAAAAGGTATGAATCTCAGGGTGAGCGAGATTCTAGGAGATACATGAAAAAGTAAAAACATGGAAGTGTTTTCATAAATTCACAATTGGCCTTATTCTCTAAAAGTGAATTCATAGAGAAGACCTGACTGTTAATGTGTGGCTCATTTACAGTTTTTGTTGACTCAAATTATTATCAAGCGGGTCTAAACGGCGGCACTCGTGGTCAAAGTGACACATTCTGTTAGCAAAAGGTGCTAACCGGGCTAAAACATTTAAAAATATCAAACGAGCAAATATTTCTTTCAAACAACATGATTTGCTAAAAAGTAACTCTTCCTGTTAATTGTTGCATAATGGACAGCAAATTATAGTATTTCATTGTCAGTGTAGCCCTAAAGTTTTCAAAGTGGAGAGAGCTAACTATAGCAAACCACTCCTCCCTAAAAACAACATTATTGCTGTTATTTCTACTGCTAAGCATGATGTCACATTCACACATGTTTGTTACATGTTGTGTGGTTTACCTGCTGTAGCTCAGCTTAGCACCGCATGATACAACACTTACTGGAACGAGAGAAGAGCGCGAAAGCCCCCTAGTGGTGGATGTAGCCACTACCAATCAAACCCAGAAAAGACATACTAGCTGATTACTGATGCATGAATTGGAATTCTCTTAAATAAAAAGGTGCTTTTGTCACATGATGAAGGGAAATGCCTCTATAATGGCTGTTTAAACAAAACAATGATCGTAAACACACCAGGAAGCAGCAGCAGCGCATCAGATCCAGACAAACAATATTAACCATTATGGAATGGCCAGCCCAGTTCCTGGACCTTAGTGCAACAGACATCATGTGTTTTGTCAATAAAATGCTGTTTTATCGTCAAAAATTGCGAAAATGCCATTTCCCCCAAATGCATTCACAAATATAAACATAAACTAAATTCAATATATACTGAGCTAACTTCACTTTTTAAAAACTGTATAATATGTGTGTATCTGGACACTTGTTTTACCAACGTTGTTTTGAGTTACACTGAGCTCTGTCTGAATTTCATCCCAAATCCTTCCACATGGTCTCTCCGCTCTCATCTTCTCGTTACTCCCGTCTCTGTCTCAGTGCATCCAGTAGAAAGTTCAAATGCCTGAAGCAAAACACAGGTTGTGCTTGTGGATGCACAGCCAATGAAGGTTGGATGTTTAGTCAGGGATCTGCTCAATATGAGTTCTGACCAAAACCTACATGATAGAGGACAACAAGAAGTGGTTGGAAGATTATGGTGCACCATTTTTTAAAATGACGAATCATGTGTCTTTGCATGGTCATTGGATGAGAAATGTATGATTCACTTACGCAGAATAAGCAATATGCAGGTTTAAATTGTTGAATGGTTTGGTTTTCTATAATTCTGTTATAGTGAACTGGTTATCATGTAGAAATGTTTGATGCGTTTAGTTACTGTTATTCTGATGAAAACTGATTTTACTGCACATATGTTGGAGATTATGTCAGATTTGTTCATATTTCTGTTTTCACTGGTCCTTCAACATTATTGCCTTCCTGCCGGTTCACTTCGCTCACAGCTGCATTAGCAAAGCACCTATTATCTCCCCTTGTTTCACATCTTAAAGTGCTCCATTTTGATCTACAGGCCTTATTTACTAACACACCAAATAGTGGCAATAGCCATGATAACTCAGTGCTCAAACCCTGCACAGATAATCTGTTCATTCACTTTGTTATTTCATCATAAAATCGGATAAATAGAATCATTTTGGGAGTCCGTGTCCTATCATCCGTTCTGCTGAGCTTCACGCGTTCTCCACTGCGGTCTCAGAAGAGTTGGCTCTTACAGAGTCACATCCCTGCAGAATAGCCCTGAAGGACATTATGCTCATCGCAGCTGCATCCTAAACCTCTGTTTTTTTTTCCTTTTTTGCTGTTTTAAATTGTATGCTCTGCTTGTTTATAATGAAAACTGTCCACCACTCCCATTGCGTATTGGTCTGGCTGCACAGCATTTCCTCCTCCAAAGTGTGTTGTCCCTGATGAAAACATGGATACACACTTGTTTGTCTCAATAAAACCAACTTCCTGTAAAAATCTTTCCGCTTAAGCTTGGAGGTTGGGTTTGCTTAATTTCACGGCTAATCTTCCTGGCTGTTGTTCCCCCATTACTCCATACAATAGGAGTTTCTAAAAAAAATAATTCATTATTGTGCATTTTTCCTAATGTAAAAGATTTTGCAGATGAACTCTCACTGCCTTCTCTAACTGTGTTCTGTTCTCTGTTTAGAGTCTTTAATGGCCTCTAACTCTAAATTGGATCTGTGTGTTTGTTTTGTTATGCGTCTGAAAGCTTTAGAACATGTTTTGTAAACTGCTTTACCCATAAATAATCCACTAGACAGTATTATGGTTCACACTGCAGAGTAGTTAGGCTAAGGCTCGCTTGTCACTTTGCTTACAGGCTTTAATGCTGTGCTTTGATTCTCATAGACAGCAGCACAACAAAAGCTAGCTAAAGAACACAACCTGGAATGGTAGCCGAAGATGCTAGTAGACACAGTTTTAAAAAAAATAGACAAATGTGATTAATAGCTTGCTAGAGGCAAGTAAAGTACACTAACCCACCAAAGCGTTTAATTAAATTCTTCCATTTTGGAGGTTCAGTTGAGTTGTGTTTTCATTCTGTTCGGTGTCTATTTGTGTCCTCAGTTCAGCTTATTTCAACCACCTGCTTAAGACTAAACACCAAACAGCTAACAATATGTTTTGCAGGGATAGTAAGTTAACTGAACACTGCCTTTATGTTTTTCTGCTTTTTTTTATTTTTATGTTCTTTGCTTCAGTAAAAAGGAAGTCCAAGTAAAGTACCCTTGTATTTTAACCTCTTAAAATTAAGGAGGGCACCTGTATTGTCATGGTTTTTCATATTAATCTTAGAGCCCTGCTATCATAGCTTAAACTGGGGAGGAAAATGGTCACTGGGCAAATCAAGCTTTTTACCTATCCTAGCATTACAGTACAGAGATGATTTCATTCAAATGTTAATTTGCGTTTTTTGGGGGGAGAGGGGCAATTTTATTTTCTGGACAACTCTGAGTAGCTTGAAGGTCACTTCTATAATGACTTAAAGTTCATTAATTAAGGCAAGACTAAAACTAAAATGACTACCACAAGGCCATGAGCTCTCAAATGACTACACTTTGTGTATGTGTTATATATATAATTATATATTATATATATATATATATATAAAAAAAAAAATATATATATATATATATATATATATATATATATATATACACACAAAGTATTTTGTTTTTTCATTGTCCTAATTTCCATTACCCTCTCTACTATTTGCTGTTAATCAACATCTCACATGCTCTCCTTCACCTCCCGTGTGTTCATAAAGATGTTCCTCCTTATAAAGTACAGCTATGTTTCTTTTTACTCGCTCAGCACTCAGGATATTCAAGAGAATAATTGAAATCTGGTAAACAAAAAGTGACAGGGAAAACCGAGACTTAAAAAAAGTCATTGAACAGATGGAAACGTAGAAAATAACGTAGGAACTGATACAGGATTGAAAGAGTAGAGCACAATGAAAGGCTTGTTTTTGCTTCCTACAACTAAAGGCAGGAAGTAAAGAAGGTAGCAGCTTTTCTTTGTGAGTTATTGTCTCCTTTATTGCGGCATCACCTAGGAATAGTTGTCAGTTTGTGAGAGTCCATGCATTGCAGTTGTTCTTTTGTGCCTCGGTGGACCTTTTATAACTAATCCATGTTTTAGGCCCTCAAAGCAATATCCACTTATTTGTCAGTTCTTGTGCCTTTTCCTTTGTTATATTTTATAAGAAGACCGACCGGGAAAACTGTAATCTGACAACACAGACTCTAGCTAAGTTGAAAATATTTTTCTGCACTTCTTGTTCTGAGCAGGTATTAATTATTTGCTTTTACTAGTGTTAAGGAAGAATTATTTTTGTGATTAAATTTAGAGAAGAATCTGGCTCTCCTTCTTCCTCTTTGGATCCCGGGTTCTCTTGACGGTGGCCCGTTTGGGACAAACCACAACAATGCCTGATGACATCACAGAATTTCAGAATTTAATCCAAATCGGAACAAAGTGAGAAAATACAACAGAAAATGACAAAATAGAGACACATTCATTACATGAGACGAGAGATAGGGACAGCAAAATGTTTTTGGAGAAATTGCAAGGGCAAGATCTGATCTGTAACTCTGGAAAGTTTTATCTTCTTGTATTTAATTTATTCAAATAAGGCGTATCTTTGCTCATCCAACAGGACCGGTCTCTGACCCTTTCTCTAAAGCCATTTGTCCCCATTGTCTAATTAAAGTGGAAGGAGAGCTTCTCCATACTCCTGCTGTTTCATGGCTTTCACAGATCAGGGTGAAAAACTGGAACTTCCTACTGACTGCTACTGAGAACAGATCAAAGATCTTGGCAAACAATCTGCCTTAAAATAAAATAAAGGTCAATATGCCAGAATAAGTTATACATTTCAAAATTATAATTAGGCTATTTCAATCAAGTCATGTTAACTTATTTTAAATATATTTAAATATACAGGAGTGAGGAAAAGTGTTTTATCAATTCAAAGCAAAAACAAGATGATCCAGAGCTGACAATATCTTAGCAATTTGCTCAAATAGCATGTTTAGTATATAGCTAATAATCAGAACTGCAAAAGAATAAACTGGTAGCAAAATAATGGTCACTGATGGATTTTAAACTCATACCAAAGATCCTACTGGAAGTTTTTAGTGGTTGGAACTAGGTCCAATTCTGGCTAATTAGGCTCATGTTCATGCTGAGCACATACATGTATGTCTACTGGATGGGTGATTCTCAAATTAAACTACATAATTTAGAATATGACAATAAAAACGCAGTTAATAGTAAATACATTTAAGAAGTAAAGGTTTAAAGCAGAAAGAATGTAGGAGCTCTTAACGTCCTTATTTACTAGCCACATTCATTTCATTATTAGTTCAGGAACTGAATGGTAACGCTACGTCCCAAACCGTTCCCCGTGATACGTGCTGCTCTGAATGTACGACAGAGTTTAGCTCTTTGAGATCACAGAATATGGGCAGCAATTCCATTATTCTGGGAATCATTCAAAGTATAATATCTAAACTGCTGGGCTTATGAAGCCATGGGCACTAAGTCAGACATGGATTCAGTTTAATGTGCCATGAATGACTTCATTTCATTTCACTAACCTCTGAAAGTTAGGAGTCTCCTCAGAAATTGAAATACTCAAAGGCATGTCTTGTCGCATTCAGCCTTCATCGAATGAAGAGGAATCGTTTTGAGGCAATGCTGAAGAGGCCTGGGGTAGAAATTCAATCACAAACTGAGCCGACAGTGGAACGTGTAGGGCAAACTCTTTAACCACCGTGAATGTAGCAGTGGGTGCCGTCTTTCATCAGAGGAATAAAGAGGGCCACATGGTTCAACTTGCACAGCAGATAATGGAATTTTAAAGCCTATACCAAGGTGGGTTTTCCCCCCACCACCCAAATCTAAACCTTGACCATTTCTTCCAACAGAGTGCTGATGTCCCTATGTAAATCCACTGCTTTAGTTCTTATTAAAAACTCTCGTGAACTGCTGGAAAATATAGAAGGTCAATGGAAGAACTGAGTTATCATTAGAAACTATGAGTTACAGATTAGGACAAACCCTACATCCTGACTTCCACAAGTTTGACTACAAGTATAAAATTGTCATTGACCATATAATTGCTCAAACTGAAATTAAGAAAATAAATTTGCTTAATAGAAACGTGCCAATTTATAGAAATAAAAAGGTTTTGCACTGGGGTGAGATGGGTTTTTTAGCTGTGTTGAAATTATTGTATTTCACAAAACTGCAGTGGAAACACGTTTCTGTCACACAATCAACAAATGTTACTGCTGGCGGAAATGACAGAAAAAAAAAAGAATGACATCAAGTTGTAGGAGGATGATGGCGCAAAAATGTTTAACAACTTAAAGCATGAACAAACTTATTTTTTAAAATTGTATTTTATTTAATGAAAACAGCAATAGCTAAATTGTGATTTTTGTGACATGAGCGGAATATCGACAAAGACTTGCACTCCTTTGTTTGAAACTTCAGCTATTGTTTCCACACTTTGACTCTGCCTCAAGTATCTTGGTGTGAAAATGTAGAGGTAATTTTTGAAGGCAGTTGGTTGCACTTGATTTTATTTAGTGGTCTTGGTTGAATACAAATAATATTGCTTTCAATTTTCCCTTTTTCCCATAAAATCCCAACAAAAGTTTGTGACTGTAACAAGAAAAAAGTGTGAAGGGGATGTGCATACAAGTAAGCCGGTCTGTCCAGTGACCTAATAAAACGGTTTTCTGACCTGGATGTATTAAACTTGCGACCTGTCTGCGTATTTTTGCTGACAACACAGGGAATAAAAGCTTAGTATTTCTGACAAGTTTCTTTTTACATCCTTCAACTCTTTTTGCTCAATGCAGAGCTGCAAAGAGTTCGCCTGTCAGCATTCTGCTGGGACCTTCCACATATATAACACTCCTCTTTGTAAGAAGCATGATGTTAACCTTTTCCGAAGTAGAAAGGGGAGAAAAAAGCCTTTTCCATATTGCTAAAACAAACTGTCAGAGATGCTTATTCACAATAATAGTCACCTGTCAACAACAAGATCCTCAAAGGAGCTTTGTGAGGCTCTTTGAAATGCCTTCTTTTGTCCAAGGGGTATCACAATGAGGTCTAACACAACGATTAATGCATTTTCTAAGTCCTGGCCAAGGATGGGAACCCTGACAGTCATTCAAGACATGCTGACTAATACTGGAGCTTAATAATAAAAATACTGTAGTTACTGTATTTTGTGTTCCTGACTTTGTGAAATACAAGGTTCAGGGGCCTTCAAAGGCAAGGTAGAACATATTATATAAACTCTTTTTCTGTCTGACTTTTAAAGTTGAGAGGAAAAATAATTAAGGTGCAAGTAAAAAAAAATATATATATATATACATATATATATATAGAGAGAGAGCGATCTATAGATATATATTTATATACATATATGCAGAGAGAGAGAGAGATGATATAATTAAGAGAGCAGATTACAATATTTAATTTTTTTGTCTATTTGTAAAAAACATCCTGAAAGGGAGGATTTAAAAAACATTAAAAACAGTGTCCAAAATCATTTGAAAATGATCAAAAATCAAGTTTTCCTATTAAGTATTTCTGACTGTGTAAAATAATAATAGTCATTTATTTGCTCGTGATTCCATTCTTAAATTTACTAATTTGAATAACAAATAAGATGTTTTTAGACACTTGCTCATATTTGCTAATAACCAGAGTTGATCCAGTGAACAGAATTAGCCCCAAGAGGCTTCCTCCAATGAGATTCTTGGCAACAGTTTTAGTTTCTTAGACATGAGGACTAAAAGGTAATTAAAAGAGAGGAATAAAATTTTGAAACAACAGAAAATACAGAAAAATGTATGAGCTGCCGCGACAAACAGCCGATCAGTGGGGAGGAAATATCTATAGAACCCAGTTTAAAAAAGCAACACAAACACATAAAAGAGTACAATACAAACAAGAATAAGTGAAATGAAAGAGAGACATGGAAACTGAGTGTATGGAAAATAAAAAAAAAAGATTATTATTTGTGCTCTGGGTCCCCTTAGGCAAATTAGAGTCAGGCCCCATGCAGAAAAGCCTGCCTGCCTGGCTTTGATCTTCCCTCTAATCAGATTGGAGCTCAGGGTTTAGGGGAGAAGGCACAACATTGTATTGCCTCTTATCTCTTTGAAAACTCCATGTGTGTCTGATTATTAAAATCTGTTTGTGTATGCATGGGGTGGGGTCCGCGTGTGAAGGCAGCACGGAGCTCATTGTGTGGCTGACTTGTGATTTTTAGATGATGAACTAGAAGCGCTCCAACCACACACACACACACTTTTGTATTTTTCAAAAGCAGTTAGGGTTTGCAGTTTTTTCGCTACAGGTTTCCGTATCCATCGTTCCTTCAGGTGAGGCTAGCTGATGATTCCAAATTGGCTCTGATTATCAATGAGTGGTGTGAGTGAGTAAGCCGTGTAGCAGGAACGAATCCGTGCAGGTATTTATCCCACGTACTGTAAGATTTCAAAGTCACTTTGTTTTTTATTATCATCTCCAGACGACTTAAATATTAACTAAAAAAAAAACAAAACGAAATATAATCCATCCGTTTTCCAGGGTGGGTGTGAACACTGCTCTGTGTGAACAGTATGCATTTTAAGTAGATCGGCCATAGAAACATCTCAAAATAACAGTTTAAAAAGTCTCATTAAAAGAACCAACATTCAATTCTTAATTTCTATTTTCAATGTATTACCAATAGGGTAAATTTGATTTTGTCAGAGGGCAAAAGGACGATTCTTTTACATGCTGTCCATAGCCACGCAGCTGCAGAATTGACTCCATGTCAAGTAAAACCTGGAGATGTAGGTATCATTATTATTATTATTATTAACCAGAGAACCCAGATCAGTCAACAAAAGCCACAGCCACAGGGTTTGGTAAAAGGGAGACAGAGCATCTACCCTGGAAAGCACTAAAGCATCGCCGTAGGGGTTGAACGACTACATATTTTTTAAGGTCGACTACTTCATGATAATAGTCGAGTCGATGTCGACTAGTCGCGATGACGTCATAGTGACGTAAGCGCAACAACTCACAACAACTTGGATGCTTTATGAGCTATTTTGACGGTAAATATTAACCCCTACACCCTCTCCCATACATCATTCTTTGTGAGCAGCGGAGAAAATTTCGTTGCACAAAGTCGGTTTGACTTTTTTTTGTTTTTCCCCCAAACACCGGCTGATACTGATGATCACTGGATATCTGCTCTTTAGGAGTCAAATTATCACACTGACCACATGGAGCTTTAGAGCATCACAAACCAAACTATTATGAAGGGATCCCGTTTGGTTACAGTTTAATTCTACGAAGCCTCCGCTGCTCCTCCCGCTGCTCCTCCCTCTGCTCCTCCTGCTGCTCCTCCCTCTGCTCCTCCCTCTGCTCCTCCCGCTGCTCCTCCCTCTGCTCCTCCCTCTGCTCCTCCCGCTGCTCCTCCCTCTGCTCCTCCCTCTGCTCCTCCC
>CAEGAF010169483.1:0-12830 GCA_903067075.1 Micropoecilia bifurca
CATGCATTAGTAAAGTAAATAAAGTGAACCAAGTTCCTGCTCTGAATAGTTTGATACCTTTTTAACCTGAACATGTGAAGGAATCACTCTAAGCCTGATGACCTGGTGAAGCAAGTAGTGAGGGAACAAGGTGACAGTTGGATGTTACGATACTTGCAGAGGAATATCAAATTTTTTTCTAGGAAAGAAAATATTGATATATATCGCGATATCGATGTTATTATACAGCCCTAGTTTTAATCCAGGGGAGCAACTGGGCTTTTAAACTTTGATTTTCAAAGTGATGGAAACTCACAAAGAGATTCCTTTTGTTGAACAGGCTAAAATACATCTTATTACACTTTTTGAACAAAAATGTTCATAGATCAGTTCTGCCCATTTTGAGCTCTTTTAGGGCGTCTTGTCCTTTAAATCCAAATAAGCTGCTGCTGGTGACGCCTCCCAACCCAAAGTTTACACTCACCTGAAAACGGCTGCAAACACATGCACACAACTGTACATCTTTGAAAAGCCGAAATCGAGCCACCTGCCCAAACAACCAGAATACACCAGGTTGTTTCTGAATTGTAAGTGAACGACAAAACACCTGTCTTTTCCAGCAGCCATTGTATGTCGTGTATAGTAGTAAAATCAGCTGAACCAACAAGCTGAAATATGGCTGGGGTTGCAGTGTGATTCAATAAAATCAAGAGGTTTTTGAAATGGCTTGTTTTCCAAACACCAAAAAACATTAAACTTGTTGCTGAAAAAATGTCTGACTGTTTTCAGAAGCAGTTGACACCCAAATGGAAGAATAAAGCATGGAAAATGCTTCTAAAAACAGACTTTAAAAAACCTCAGACGTTTCTGGCAATGAGTTTAATGTTTTTTAGTGTCCAAGTCTTTTCAGAAACGTTTGAAATGTAGCATCAAAAGCTAGCAGGCACTGCCCGTTACCTAGCAACCCCAGCCAAGGCAGGCCCGGCTACCTGGCAACAAAAGTGCTGACATTTAGTCAGCTGGTTTTACTGATGTATGCCCTGTACAATGGCTGCTGGAAAAGACAAGCAATTTGCTGTTGACGTATCCTTCAGAAACCATTTGCTGCATTCTTGTTGGTTGTGCAGGAGGTTCTGCTAATGCTTTTCAAAGATCTACAGTTTTATAATTGTGCGTCTGTTTGCAGCCATTTTCATGTGGGAGCGTAAACGTTGAGCAGCAGCAGCGTATTTGGATTTAAAGTGACAATAACAGCTCAAAATAGGCAGAACTGAGCTAACTAAAATTCCATTATTAAGAATAATTGTGTGGAAAATGTTTTGTGTAGACCACACACTTGTTCTAACCTGTTCAACGAAGAATAACAGGTCATCTTTAAAAAAAAATGCTGGATACCCAAAACAGCCCAATGGTGAAAAACAACCATTTTTAAATCTACACTTTCTTCAAGCCGTGACAGAAAGTGCTTTTTTTCCCTGCTTTTCCTGGCTTGTCACTTTGGAAGAGACCCAGCTTGTGCTTGAAAGAATGAATGAGTGAGTGACACCTGTAACATTTTTACGCCACTCTAACCCAGCTCTGCGTTTATCTGACTGCTTGGAGCAGCAGTGGAAAGCCAATCTGGCATCACTCGCCCACTATCTCGCTCACTGCGACTTGTCAGGGAGCCCTGGTTCTTAGACGGGGCCTCCTCAGGGAGGACAAGTGACACTTGTGTTGACTGAAGCAAAACAAACCTCTGACTGTGCCACGGTTGCTCAACAGGATAGCCGAACGTCCAGCGGCCTCAGCCGCCGCCTTAACGAGCGCCTGGGCTCAGGGAGCGGCTTCGTTATCCATTTACGTCAGCCAGCTGATTTGTCTCGCAGCACAATAGGGGAAATATTCAGCAGCGTTTTCTTTATAAGCCTCTTGAGAGTGTTTACGTTATCAGCGGCCACACACCTCCATCAACACTACTGCTCCAATGCTCCCTGAGCCGCGGGGATAAAGGAGGAAAAGAGGCTCTCTGGGAGGCTTTGATATGTGCTAAAATACATACATGGCTACTTCGCCGGCTAACGCTGCTCTCCTTGAGCGCCTCTCCAAAAGCGGTGGGTGGGTTTCTGAGTGGATTCCTCCCTCTCTGCTCCCCAGAGACGCTTTCTGCCGCCTGCAGATAAGTGTGGAATTCGGGCTTGGCAAAACGGACGCTTCGAGCGGCGATGGCCGCCAAAACTGAAGCCCACCAGCACTCGAAAGACGCTGGAAAATAAAATCAGCCAAACAAGAACAAATAACACAGAAAACAAGGAGGCCATTATGAGCGCCGGACGATCCAGTGAGCCGTGTGGCTTTCATTATTCCCCCAGCAAGCGAACCGACTGCTGTCTCCTCCCTGTATGTCTCCAACCAAAGCGGAGTCGTTTCTAATTAAGTTTATGCAGGAACCGGGCAGAGTGGTGTGACAGTACATCATGAGAGTGTGTGTGTGTGGGGTGCAGCGGGGAAGCAGGCAGATCAACACACTTCTGACTGGAAGTGACAACCCTGGTCCCAAAGCGATGGAGTCCACTGAGGAAGTTCACACACTCAAAGACCGACTTCATTCCTACAGGACCGATGGACACAAAGACGGGAAGTCTTGAGGTTTAGCTTCAAGAAAGATCTTATCAAATTTTCTAATTATAGAGATGGAGAAACCAGAGTACATTCTAAGGGCTGAAGACTTTGAGTGCATTCACACCAGACATGTTTAGTTCACTTTAATTGAACCCTAGTTTACTTGTGTAAGTGTGAACGCCCAATCGAACTCCGATGTGGACCAAAGACGTGATCCGGTCCACCAAAGAACCCTTGTCTCGTTTAAGTGAACTCTGGTGCAGTTTGGCTGCATATGTGAACCGGTCCAAAAGCAGGAAGTGGACTAAAGCACAAAGCATTCTGGGTAAATGCAATAAAACAAACGTGCTAGGAAGAGAAATGGCGAAAAGACAAAGACAGGATTGCTGGACAAAAGTTATTGTTAGAGGAATGAAAACATGTAGCAAACTTCCTGGATCTGTTGTGAATGTAGCAAAGGCTGGAGCTTTTAAAAGAGCCTTGCTTAATTAGTCTATTACAAAATATAATCATTATGTTTCTAATATAAGGCCATTATTTTATCAGATAAAGTGAGATAATAATGCATTTATGAATTAGTATGCTGTGTTTTTACAATAAGTGTGTGTAACTGTTTATTGTAATAAATTCTGTAGCCGTTGTAGCCGTTGCTACGGAAATGGCTACTGGAGTCCACATAAACAAAATAGAAATCCTACAACCACCAAAATCTGACGCTTCATTTTTTTGTCTACATTTCATGAAGAATTAAGTTCTCTGGAGGTTATTGTGTCGTTTCCATTTGTGGTTCTCGCTGCAGCGCCCCCACAGGCGAGGAGGGAAACAGGTTTGGATTATTTAATGCAGCAGCGTGAAAGTGAACCGCAGCTGCTGAAAATGTAACAAATGTTGCAATTCTGTCCTTCAACTGAATCAAATCTATCAGGTTTTGAAACAAGCTAAAGCTGTAAAGTAATATGTAGCTAACAGGTTTTCCATTCCCAGGTTTGAACTTTCACCTACAAAAACATTTCTCAAGGTTAAAATGTCCTTGTCAGATTTGGATTTATAAGTATTTTCAATGATTTTCAATGTTTATAAAACATTTTCCTTTACTTGAGCAGAACTAGATTTGGTTACTTCAACTTAGTTACTAATTTGTTCAATTATCTTTTGTAATTACAATTCAACTAAAGTCTTATTTATGAGCTATTATATAGTGTAATATAAACTGCTAAAAAATAGAGTCACACATGGAGTTTTAAACAAATGAATACAAAAATAGGTTTTATTCAGTGTTTCATTTAGCTTCAAAATGTGTAACGAAGTGAAATTGGGTAATTTTATGAGACGGGAACTTATGTTGTATTTATTGTTTTATGATCTCAGTTTGCTTAGCTTCCTTAATAATTCCTCTGATACTTTGATTGGGTAATGATTTACTATTTACAACACAGCAGGCTCCTCCACAGATGTGTTTTGCTGTTTTAATAATCCGTTTTATGAACGTTTTGGGGAAGCATGAAGGGTGCAGCGTTTGAACCTCAGCAGGAGCTTTATCCTTTAAGCCTGGCCTGTTTTTCTCTGGATACTTACAGCTTAATTTAACAGCATAAAGTTACATTTATTGGGTAAACTGGAGAGTCCAAGATGGCTGTGCATGTTTGCCTCTGAGAAGTGGCTCCTTACTTAGATGTTGAGGCTGCAGCTGATAACCAGCACCAGAAGAACTGGGACGTCGCCAGCAGATGGAGGTATTTTGGTTTCATTTTGACATATTTTGGGAGGATTGTTTTAAAACGTTTTCGTTTTTTTCCCCTTTTCAAAGCTACTTATCTATTTGTCTTCATCTTCCAAAGGATGAAGGATAAAGGAAGCTCTATGAAGTTTAAGATGTGTTTTGCAAGGTTTTAAGTAGATTTTGTGGCTTAAGACTAAATATTTGGTCAGAAAATGGTGCTTTGGATAGGCCACTGCTCTCTGACTCAAACTCAGCAGCTCAAGGACCCACCGAGCTCTGAAAGTTTCTGAAAAGAATAAAATGATTTAAAAGCATTCCTGTAACCTGAAAAATTGGGCATCAAACTAAATATTTTCATTAAAGTCATAGATTACCTGAAAAATTATTAGAAAATTAGAAAGACAAGAAGGAGAAATGTGCGACTCGTATTTCAATCATTTTTGAAAACCTTATTTTCATCCAGTCTGACACAATAACAACATTTAATTAAATCCCAGTAATTATTGTGATAAACAATAATATTGTTACTATAAGACCATTTTCATATAATAATTTTATAATGGCATAAAAATGCAAGTTTGGGCTCTGAATGTAAAAAAAAAGTTTAATTTTATAAAGAACTCTTAACACTGGGATTGAAAGATATTTCAAATAAACCAGGAATGAAAAGTTTTATGTCTTCTTCAACATAATTTCTTATCAAAAAATATTAATAATCAGAATAGAAAATGAGCTAATTATAATTTATTAATCAATTAATTGCTTAATGTGACAGACTTAATCTTCATTATTGTTTAATGTCAATAAAAGTTTCTCAGGAACTTTTGCGCTTTTATTTTGAACAACTGTTCCTTCTTCTTTTGGATTTTTTGTAATTTATTTAATATAATAAAGAATTTTGAATTAAATAAACTTTACTGTAGGGATAAAATCAGATATATTGATCCTGAAGTAGAAAGCAAAAACATCTGTGACGCCATTACTTTCTAGAATTGGTTTAGGTATTTAAAACGGAGTGAAATCTGACACTTTTTCACACCTATAGATGAAGCAAAGCAGCCGCTTCATGGACCAAACGTTGGCAGAGTGCAGGGAAAACATGGCTCCACTTCCAGTAGGAAAAGCAAGCAGCAGCATGGAGATCAGGGCTGCGGCGTAATGCAAAGTAAAAACTCTGCGGTGCGGCGGAAAGCCTGTGAACTGCGGTTAACTGAGGTGTGGGAGGGACTGTGTCTTGGTAAAAGAGCCGGGCGAATGTCGCCGCAGCCACACTTTGTCTGGCTGATGAGTTCAAGCAGGACATGGTAATAGCCTGTCTCCAACATTCCCCTAACCATAAATCTCCCAGCAAGAAAAATGGGAAAGCAATCAGGTGGGAAGACGGTTCTGGGTCTGTGCGAGTCAGAGAGTTTGTTCGTGTGGCTGGGAGGAAAAACGAAGGCAAACGAGACGAGAGGAGAGCGAACAACACGGCGCTCGACTCTGAATCAGCAGCTTTTCCTCAGGGAGACGCCGAGGGAAGCACTCGAGATATTGTTTTAGTGTCCATCAAAAGTTTAATCCTTAAAGCACTTAATATGATTGGAGCGTAAGAGATAATAGAGCCGGGCTAAAGAGGAAGAAGCTTTGGTCTCATCAGACCTTAAAGTTTCTCAGTGCGACTCATTTAGTCGATGTGGTCAAAACTAAAAGGTAAGCTTGAATATTTGGGCTTAACTCCACTTCTTCGGGTTTCCCCAACATATTAGTCAAAGTCCCACTGGATCCTGGGAAAGAATAAGAACCATAACCTTCAACGAGAACCACAGAGTCACATGAACACTGGAAAATAAGATTTATGCCAATATAAGCTGCAATCTAAAGTCATTTTATTTACATTTTCAGCAACAAGGCAGAGTTTTAAATATTATAAATGAAACATGGACCAATATTTTGATGTTTAACAATGGCAATCAGTTCAGTTGTTGACTGGATGCCGTTTTCTTTATAACTTTGAAATTTTGTGTTTTTATTACATAAAGCACCTTGAACCGCCTTGCTGCTGTCATGTGTGACACAAATAAAGTTGATTGATTGATTGATTGACCAAACCTTTGTCTCCTAACTCTGGTCTGGTTTGAATGTGAATCAGACTGGACAGAGCTCCAAAGCCAGGAAGTGGACTAAGGAGCAGGGCATTCTGGGTAAATACAACCAAAACAAATGTACAAATCTAGTGGAAGTGGAAGAAATGGATGATGGACTTTTACCAAACAGAAATCAGACAACCACTACGATCCGACGCTACTTTATCTTTATCTTTCCTTAGAGGTTTTTGAGTCATTTCCTTCAGTGGTCCTTGGTGCAGCGCCCCCACAGGCAAGGAGGGGAACAGGTTCTTCAGTTAGTTTGGTTTCTTTGACTGAAAACTTTGGTCCCAGTCGAACCGACTGGACTATCGGGTGTAAAAACACTTGGACTCTAAAACAGGGAAAGGAAAAGTTTCTTACTTCATGCAGCTCTCTGTACTTTCTGCATATTTTCGACACATTTGAACAAAAGAACCTAAAATCCACAGAGACGCCGGTTTGTCCCACCAGAATCAGGGGTTTTAGCTCTCTGGTGCTGAAGGTCCAGAAGTTTTGGTCCCATTTAAATCTGAACAACAAACCAGAATTACAACCTAAAGTCTCTTCTGTTTTGCCTCCAAAGACCTGATAAGATTATTGTAGTTTGAGTTAATCTTTATTAGTAATTTAACGACTACTACAGAAGAGTTTATGACTTCATGACGCCTGAGTTAATCAGTAGCAAACCGATGATTTCACTGATTCCCAGCTCTTTTTAATTGAGGTTTTAGTTTCTTGCACTGCTTTCAAACAAAAGGGATCTCATGTTTATTCAGTTCTCTAACATTTGTTCAGTCAACAAAGCGGTAGAGGAGCTTCTCCTACGTGCCTTTTGACTGTTATGAGTCCAAACACATGCAGATGTAATTAGCTATTGCTTGAGGAAGGTTTTCAGACGCTGCTGGTTGTTTGACAGAAGGTTTGTAAATAACATCCCTTCCCCCTTTGGCAGGAACATTCAAATCATGGAGGTGAGGTTAAGTGGTGGGGACAAGACGTGAAATGGGATTCACCCTCAGAGAAAACCGTGTTAGCCAGTTGCTAATTGCGCTGAGCCGAGCGCCCAGGTAATAATCACTCATCAGAGCGGCTATATTAATAGAGATCCCTGTATCCCTGTGTCAGCAGCTGCTTGGCGGCAAATCTAGCCGCCAAAGTGCAGCTGATGTGCTCCCAGAATGCTGCATTTGCATCTTTTTTTGCACGCCGAGGTCCACGGTGTGCAAGCCCCCGCCGTCAGCTACGCGCGTACAACACAGTCGCACAGGAAGGCTCTCGAGTGACTAAGATGTAGGGCCTCATCAAAAGCACAATGCAACCAGTGTGCTCGGCGCGCCGCATTCAACCGTCAGCGCAGAGCGACAGGGCCTTCACGTCTGCCAAGCAGCCCGGTTTATTGAATGGGGAAGGAGGGACTGAGGGGGAGAGAGGGAAGAATGAGAGATAGACTGAGAAAACAAGAGAAAAGTTTGTTATTCACAGGAGACGGCGAAGAGGGAGGGATAGAGTCTCAGTATGGCTGCGTAATCTACACCAAAAGGAAACTTGTACTTTACCGCTCTGTTTTAACAGCTTGATTAACTAGCTAGCCGCTCTAGTCCTAAAATCACACTAATGTTAAGGTTTCATGTCTATCTGAAAGAATGAGAAGCTGCTGACATAGTCATGATAGATAGAATCGGTTGAATAGGGACCAAAACTCCAACATTTGTTACATTTTCAGCTGGTGTAGTTTGCGATCTGTTCCCCTCCTCACCTGTGGGGGCGCTGCAGCAAGAACCACTAAAGGAAATGGCACAAAAACCTCTGAAGAAGACGCAGAGCGCAACAACTTGCCTCATAAAATGTAAACAAAAATGTGTTAGTGTCAGATTTTTGCATTTCCAGGATTTCTCTTGCTTTTGGCAAAAGACCGCGACCCATTTCTCCTGCTTTGTGTTTGTTTTGGTTGCATTTACCCAGAATGCCCTGCGGCTTAGTTCACTTCCTGCTTGTGAAGTCACCTCTATGTTTTTAGGCGGAATAAAGTTCGTGTTAACAAATCAAACAAGTAAATTAGCACTATAGAAGTTACCCAGAAAATTAATTTAGGGGAAGCTAAATGCGCTAAATGTTTTCAAAGTCAGCAAAAATGCTAAATGCTAAGTAAAAGGTTATCTAAATATAATTCTGACTTTTTGTCCAGACTTACTGTAAATTTGTCCTGAAACAGACATAATTCATATTCTGACATACACATTAAGTAAAAAATAAAAATCTAAATATAATAATGAGAAAAACTATTTATTGTTTAAATATAACCCAGACTTTGGAAGTGCTGCACTACAAACATCAGCTAGTTTAAAGAAAATGAAACTGCTGCCATTAACCTTTGAACCTGTTGCACAGCTCATGTTTACAGTCCGGTTCCAGGAGGAAGCTGACTCTGCATAAAGGCTTAGAAACATGAAGAAAACTGGTCTGTGCCACATCCAGGTGTACATATGAAGATCTGTTTGGGGTATCATTAAGAGACACGCAGACACAACACATCCCATTCATCCAGCTCCGGCTGAAACAGCCATGAAGGGACAGGAGGGAGAGTGAAGCAGCCTTCAGTCCTCCTGTTTGTCCACAAACAGTCCAGAGAGAGTAGACCAAACAGCCTCCCACCGGCAGCTGCAAACGACCAGCAGACCTCAAAACAACCAGCAGACCTCCCACCAATCAGGGCACAGCAGACGTGTCCTCCAGGAGAGACGGGACGGGGGACGTTTTGATCCTTTAGCTAAGTCTAAAGACGCTTCTAGATGCTTTGGGAAGTTCTTGTTTCAATGGCAGATTATTTCACTTATAACAAGACATTTTCCCCATGTTACAACTGAAATAATCCGCCAGTGGAACTGGAACTGGTTGCTAGGTGACGGGCTGCGCTCGGCTGGCGTTGCTTGGTAACGGCAGAGTATCAGGTTATTGTGGAACTAGCACTGTTTTCATCAACATTAAGGGATTATTGATTTAAAACAAACTTGCTGAAAAGTTACTTGTGAGTTTGTTTTGTATCTAGAAAACCACATGTGTCAAACCGAAGGCTCGAGGGCCAGACCTGGTCCACAGTAGCTTTTAATGTGGCCCTTTAGACTCCAAATTATAACAACAAGCCCCTCCAGGTTTTCAACAAATCCACAGAACTCACTCAAATTCATAAAAAGTCAACAGATTACAAAAGTCTTTTTCTGATTTTTACGGTAAATTGTTTTTCAAAATTGGCCAAAACATCATATATTAGCACAAATATCCTGAAAATATCTTACAAATATTTCTAAATTACCACCACAAAATCTGTGATTATGATTGCAAAAAGAGCATAAAAAACAATCACGAATCCTGGATGGATTGATCAGTGTGAAAAGAAGTGTTTAATTTTAAGAAACTCTTATTGAAAGCTAAAACGGCTATTTATTGATATTTTAACAGCTGCATTTATTTTTATCAATACATTCTGGCAAAACTGGCCCTTTGAGGAGATTCAGATTTTGATATGGCCCAAATTGGAAATGTGTTTGACAGTCCTGAACTGGACCAAAAATATTTAGTAAGATTTTGTGTTTTTGCAGTGTTAATATCCAGACTTCATTCTGGTCACATGACTCTACGATGACTACATTTTTGTAACATTATGACTTTATTTGTGTAAAAACACCTCAAAATCTTAGCTTGGGCCTCATGTTTTGTTGTAGAGTTGATATTAATTCAAAGTCTACATAAATCAAAGTTGTAAAAAATGTTTGTTGAACAACATGGCGGCCTTGAGCGCGCTGACATCACTCCAAATGAACTATGTTAATCCAAGAGATGAACTGTTGGAAAAAATCCAGATACCTCAAAACTTGCATTTTAAAAATGTTTTTTATCAATAAAATCGATTATGTATTATGTGTGTTGTTTGAGGATGTAAGCAAATATATTTCTCTAAGCAACAACATAAGATCTAAACAGGAAATGAGACAAACACCCTGATTTTTCTGCCACTCTAGACGAATAGAAAAGTCTACATCTGGTTTTATGAGCGTCCGGCCGTCTGAACGTCCCGGAAGCCCAACATGTCCTCAGGTCCAAACAATTTCCAAATCTAAACAAAACAGCAGACCTTAAATATTGGCCTGAATGATTCATTTCCTGCTGCACCAGCAGTGACCCCATGAACCGGCGGCCATCTTGGACACAAAACCTGCACAGTGAGAGACTGGAGGCTGCTGCTCTGGTGAGTCTGATGTCAGATAGATATTAATCTGGTTGGGTTGAAGAGGAAGCTCAGAAAATCTGAAACATAATCCCTTCTATAATCTGTGAATGTTGAAGTTCTGTATCTAAAAATAACATAAACATGTTAAATTTAATCAACTCAATCTCAATTATTTAAAAAGTTTTACATATGATGAGATTTTCCTTATTAGATCCTAAATGACACACAGATTAATCTTAAATATGTGCAGATGTTTGACATTTAGAGATTTCATTTTCATTCTACTGAACATTTAAAATGTACGTATTGAGCGAAATTTCATTGCAAGGCTCCAACAATAATGATTTAATACATGAGTAAATGATACTAAAATGTATAAATATGAATATATACAATACAAACATTAATAGGATTTCATAGATACATTTGGATGATTTTGCTGTTTCTCAAACAGATTTACTGCAAGGTTTTCCAAATAAAACATGCTAAGCTAGGTGTTAGCGGCGCTAACAAAGCCATCCAAGCTGCACATTTTGAGTTATTACTTGAGAAAACAAAATCTTACCAAGTAATTTTGTCTAGTTTATAGTCCATATATCTTAGGATATCTTAAATTGACATTTAAGATATCCTAATATTTAGAAGCAATATTTAGAAGCTTGATTTAAGTAAATAATTCCTTAATATTGAAGTTCCATCGGCAGATTACTTCAAACAAGACATTTTCCCCAGTGAAATAACCTTTTCATCAATAGAAAGGAGTTATTTACTTAAATCAAGCTCTTATTTTGCTAAAAAAATCACTTGTAAGTTAGTTTTTCTTGATTCAAATGGGCTAAGATACTAGCAACAGAATCGAGGCCAAAATATTTGGTAAGATTTAGTTTTTTTGTGATTTAATCCTGGATCAGTGATCAGTTTTTAAATGATTTTCTCAATAACAACCCCAAAACTCCATTGTACAGACCTCAAAGAAAACTAAAATAATTGATAAAGAGCAGACAAGATCTGATTCTTCCAAAAACACAACAGATCTTGAAACTGCAGCAGCACGTCTGCTGATCTCCCCTCTTCAGAAAACTGGCAAACCAAAGACCTAAAATACGTCACCGCTTCACTTTTAAAAAGGAACTTATTTTCAGACGCGCGTCGAGCGTCTGAAACGTGTTTGTGTGTTTTGCTAATTTGCCGGGAAATGTTTGCTCTGCCACCCTGGCGGTTCTCACGCTCCACCCGACCTCCCACAAACTCTCACACTAACTCACAGGAAGGAAGGGAAAACACGCAGGTTCTTACCTGGACGGAGTTGGTGGATGATGGGGGACGGAGTTGGTGGATGATGGGGGACGGAGTTGGTGGATGATGAGGGACGGAGTTGGTGGATGATGGGGGACGGAGTTGGTGGATGATGGGGGACGGAGTTGGTGGATGATGGGGGACGGACGGCGCAGGGAGAGAAAACAGAAGGAGAAAAGCTCGATTAGTGTTGGAGTTCAGCACCAGCAGCCTCACTGGCTCTGGCAAGCCGTTTTAACATAAATTCGGTTTCGTCTGACTATCCTTAATTACATTCCAGATATCTAAAAATGCATTTTCACTGGGCAAAACTACATTTTGACTATCCGTAATGATAATTTAAGATATTTGTATGTACATTCTGACTAGTAAGAATAATAATTCAAGATATCTTGAATTACATTTTGACTAGTCAAAATTTCTTTCAAGATATCTCAAATGACGTCACTGGATCTGTCATTTGACGGGACATATATCCGTAATTACGATTTAAGATATCTTCAACACAATTTTGACTAGTCAAAATTACAATTTTATATATCTGAAATAAGAATGAGGTGGAAGCCCCTTTGTGGTGTCCAAACAGTTGCCTGGACAAAATTTTATGTTTCCTGCACAAATTTGTCAGTAAAGTAAATGCCACAAATTAGAAAGAGCTCGACAATGTTATGCGGAGATGGCAAAACTTCATAAACTATAGGATTGCTTCTAACATCTACAAAGAATATTCTGTTTATCCATTTCTGACAAACCGAATGCACTTAAAAACAGCTAAAATTGTTATTGTCAAACCATTTCCAACATGAAAGTAGCGCATTTTCAAACATCTTTTTTCGTTTTCTCTATTTTTCATTGTTGTATTAAACTTTCAAATTGATACGTAAGTCTGGGACGTTTTGAC
>CAEGAF010169501.1:0-15679 GCA_903067075.1 Micropoecilia bifurca
ACACACACACACACACACACACACACACACACACACACACACACACACACACACACACACACACACACACACATGCACAGCCGCGCGCTTCCCTCGCGCTCACTTTGGGCGGATGCTGGAGGAAACACCGTTAGACACATGGAGACAGAGGAAGGGTCTCAGACGGATCTCAGTCTCATTGAAACTCAGCTGAAACTCGAGTCTTTCACGGTTCTTTACTTTCATTGAGGTTTAAGCTTTTTTCTGTATTTTTCCCCCCTTTTCTTTTCTTTTTCTGTAAAATCTCTGAGGCTCGTGCGTTGTCGCGTGGAGCAACAGGGGGTTTGAGCAACAAGTCTCTGGCGCATTGAGAGGAGTTTACCGGAGTCCCATTGAAGAACCAGCGTTTTTTAAAAGTCGTTCTGGATAGAAGCGTTTTGACCTGGGAGGCTCTCAGCTGTCTGAGGGGTATGTATAACCTCCATGAGGCGTTCAGGACAGAAAATCAACAAGTGTCAGAGTTCGTTAATGTCCTTAATTAATGATTTCCTTTCATATTGCTTATGTAAGAATCCAAGCAGGAATTGTTTCGGGTTTGGTATTTTTATTTGTTTTTTAAATAATTCCATGTGGAATTTTAAATAAAATAAAGATTATGTGAATATGATGAAATAATATGATACAATACACCACAATATAGTGGAGTTTAAGTATATTCAGGTAGCAAACACATTAAAAAGAAGCTTGCGGCAAGTTATCAACTTTAAAATATTTACTTTACTTAAAACAAAGAGGAAAGCATCAGCAAAATGCCATAGATTTTTGATTTATTTATGCTAAAACTGTTGTAAGCAATAAAGAATCTAAGAAGCTTTAAGCATTGTGACAGTCTAATATTTAGCAAAATATGGCTTTAAGCTCACTTTTTTTATGTGGAACCACCCCTTAAATGTAACAGGAGAAACAGGATACCGACTTTGTTTAGCAGCTTGTTTCATTAAAAAATGAGTCTTTGAGCACCACAGAAAAAAATGGTCATTTTCCTTTACAGAACCTGGGAACATTTTCTTGAATAGTGTGTAAAATGCGTGTCTGTAAGGTGAGGTGATTCAAATTCAGCAGGGATGAAATGCGTCAGCCTCAGGGTTTATGTTGGAACAGCCCTGTTCACAGCGGCCAGTTTAAGAGGTGGGAGTGAACCGCAGCTCATTCCAGCCCCTCTCTTACTTCCTACTTCTGTTTGGGGTTCCTCTTGACATCAGAAGGTCTCAGCCAAAATGTGGTTGCACGTTAAGACACTGGGGGGTAGATGACATCCTGACATGCCACATTTCTTGCAACTGACTTGGATCTTTGGGAGTACTGGAGTATTTTTTCAACTCCTTAGTTTGCGATTAGATCATGATATTGAACCTCTTATACTTGACTGACAATTCACACTTGACTAACTATTCAAACTAATTTAGTTTGTTTGATGAGTTAAAAACGATTGTGTTTACTTTAGTTTCCTGCAGGATTTCCTCCAGAAACTCTGTCAAGCCCGGTAGTGGGGGCGTAACGGCAGTCCACCAGTAGTCCTCTGTGTTTTTATGTTAGAAAATGTTAACAGTCACAAAAAATTGTAAGGTGAACGAACAGGGATAATAATTTAATGGGTGCAGAAAGGGTGCAATTGGAGCACACCAATCGTGCTCTTTTCAGCGCGTCACCTATAAACCTAGCTTAATCCATCTTTACTACCACTGTTACTGGTGACATAAAAACCCTATTTAAAATAAACAACACTTGGGTGGTGGGGGGCAAAGTAAAGCCTGGTGGCCCGCCAGGCTCATAATACGCTGGGGGAAACCCTGTCATTTGCTTTAGTGACACTTATCCTATGCTGACAAACATTTGTCGATCTTTAGAGTTTAAATCTGATCTTATTCTAAAATGAAAACCTTTATAATTTACGATCAAACTAAATTCCTAAGTTTTATGTTATCTTGTACCTGATTTTTTACTCTTCTTCTTTTAGATGGCGCTTTCATTTGATGGATGTTTCATACAGAAAGTTTATCATTTTGTAGCTAAATAGAGATGTTCCTTACCTACTTTGACAAGAAACAATTGACTTAAACTAATTTGTTTATGGTCTGCTCATGGTTTACTGTAAGAAATTGTGATTCTATGACTCCAAACGTATCTTCTAGCAGGAGGTTTCTCTGTGTTATTTTTGCCTGTCAGTGGTCATGATATTTCATATAAAATACATCAACTGGCCCAAAAGGGATCAGAATCAGACTAAATGAAAGTATTATGCAGAAAGAAATAGTTTTTCTTAGTACTGTCATCATTATTTGTGAAAATGAGCAACAAGAAATAAAAACAAATTCATTTTGTTTTAGGTGGAAGCAAAGCTTGGGTATAAAATTAAGGTAAGAATTTATGAAGGGGTGAATTAATACACTATTTACAGGTTTTGCTATTTTCAAGATTCTGAAAGATCCTTTTCTGTCCTGCAGGTCGTCTACACCCATCAGTGAACATCATGGGTGTCGTCTTCTGCCTGGTTCCAGTCCGGGTTCTGGTTCTGGTTCTGGTTCTGGTTCTGGTTCTGGTCTGTCCTGCTGCAGGTTATAATCTGGATCAGGAGCACAGCATGGTGTTCAATGGCCCTCACTCCTCGATGTTTGGATACTCTGTGCTTCTGCATCGCCACAACTCTGGAAAATGGTCTGAATCTGATCACTGTTTTTATGTTACTCAGCTTCCATTTATCTCCTGTTGAACCATAATTGGTCCTTCAATTAAACTCCATTAATCTGTAGATTATCCTACGTTAGTCTACTTTCAACTCTATCGATCAAACGTTACATGTTAGACATTTGTCTTGGATCCAATTGATTGTTATTCACATATTAACCATCTGGTCATCCAAGCCTAAAATATTTTAATTCAAATATTGTTTCTTTACAGCCCAGATAAATTAAGCATTGATCTACTTTGGGTTTATTTAATCTTTTGTGTTTTCTCTGTCCATTTATGCACTAAGCTGCTTCTGCAAGCTGCTTCTGCAAGCTGCTTTTAGAATATATTGTTTGTAATAGTCTAACTGATTTTTATTTTGTCAGTAAATATCATTATAGACAGTATTTGTGAATCACATATATTGTAGCTGTGATTTAAACCAAACACACTGCTGTTCCTACACATATAGACATTTGTTTGGTTAAACGTCTTCAGTTAATGCAGTTCATTAGAGGTCCATCCACTCAAAGGCCTCTGTGTGAGCTGCTGCTGCACATTAATTAGTCTGTTTTTGTCAATAAAGAAAAGCTCTTTGAATCCTCACACACAGCTCACCATTCAGACTGGAATAAAAAAAAAACACTGACCCTGTCTTCATTTTTCCCCCCTCTAACTCAGGCTGCTGGTCGGAGCTCCAGTGGCTAACTCCTCTCATCAGCTGACTCAATCTCCAGGAGCCGTTTTTCGCTGCAACATTATGGATGAGAAGCGCCGATGTGATCGTCTTTCTGCTGGTCAGAGTTTGTTTATGCTGTGTTTTTACGAGCATCAAAGAAACACATTTACTAGTTTTATGTGCACACGCCCAGATGTTACTTGGGGTGGCAGAGTAATTGGCTGAAAATAGAAACACACATTGTATTATCAAGATATATCATAAAACTGTAATCTTCCCTTGACTTTTCGGTTTGTTGGATAAAATCTTAAATCTATTCACAAAAGTATAAGACGTATGAATGACTATCAAACTGGAACAATAAAATGATTTTATAGCGTTTATAGGGTACTGCAAAGATGCAGGCCACTAGTAAACAATTCATTCAAGTATACAAACACATTGACGCTGACTTATTAGCAAGAAAAAGAGCTCATAAAAATCTGCATGTTCTGCCTGATTGAAAACAACATTCGCCTTGTGGAAGTGGCAGTGAACTTCTGTGAATTTCTGTATGTGTGTGCAGAAATTTCAAGTTGTGGGAAGACGTGTGAACCGGAGAGCGATCACCAGTGGCTGGGTGTTAGTTTGTCCAGACAACCAGGAGAAAATGGTGGACGTGTCCTGGTAATGCACAATTCATTATTTTAGCCCTTGTGACTGTTTTTTGACTTTTTCTCTGTTTATGAAGATGAAATAAAAAATGTTATTCCCAGTATGTTCCACGACAGACAGAGGCTGAAAGTCAAAAAAAGATATTAAGACCTTTCTTTATGTGCACCACCACTGTCAGTCACAGCTGCACCACTCAGCTGTGACTAACAGTCTTTCTCTCTCTCACCCTTTCACAGCCTGGATGAACTTTTCAACATATGGTAGAAAATAGCTTCCTTTTAGATAGCTTCTTACATATCCGTGCTTCCACACAGATAATGAAACTATCTCCTTTAGTAACAACTTCCACACCAAAAGGTATATTTAGCTCTTAGATATGATGCGTTCAATTATCATTTTTGCTCATTTTTGACCACCAGGAGGGCAATAAGTCTGAAAACAGGAATGACTTCAGTTACCAGCATCTTAGGACATCTCTGAATATGATTTCTGCTCTTGATTTATTGATTGATGATTGTATCTTCTGTTTACATCAGAGATCTTAACAATGTAAAATGCCTTGACTGTCCAAACTAACAAGACTTCACACGTCCTATATCTGCTTCATTTCTTGTTTTCCTAGTTTTTCTGCATGCTACAAGGCAACCAAGGTGTTTTCCAACACATAGATTAGATATAGACAATGTTGGCCAGCAGCTATCCAGCTAAATTTGCTTCCTGTTAGAACGGGAACACTCAAATAGCAGCAACGCCCAAGGGAGAACACTTCCAAAAACATTTCCAATGACATAAACGCCCTCCAGTAATCTATAATTGTTCAAGTGGTCACTCAGGAACGTCTTTTCAGAATAGTTTCCTTCTGATTCAGTACTTCTGAGGCTTTGACAAACGCAGTTGGTGAAGTTATTAACCAGAGTATGGAGCAACTGCACAACAAATAGCTAAATTTAAACCATGAAGGGATTCATTAGTTGACAGATCAAGGAAAGCTTTCAGCCATGTGATCATTTCTGTTGCAAAATTAATACAATCAATAAACATACAGAGGGACTGAAATAAAACTAAGCTGCTGGCAATGTGGATGATAACAGGGTTCAAGATTTCTGTCACCATGGCGTTGTCCCGTATGTCTGTGGCCGCTTCGGATTTATTGCTTAGGTTAGCATTTTCTGTCGCAATATCTCAGAGAAACAGCGCAAGAACAGTCCATGACCATCTAAGTGAAATGTGTGACTCAGTAATAGTTCCTTGTCAGATGTTGTTTGTGAGTTTCAAGTGTTATATGTGTGCATACGTGCATGTTCAGGCATGTGCTCACCGCTGGAAGAACGTGTATTACTCAAGGAAAGACGGCCAGAACAACAAGCTTCCTAATGGCGCCTGTTTTCGCTATGAGAGTGACCTGGTATCCTACCAGCTCTTTATCCCTTGCTACAAAGGTACACACACACACAAACACACACACATATCTACACACAAGTGTTTTATCCACAGCTACATGATTAGGGTGTCATGGTGTTGTGAGGGTTCTTGACCTTTGCTTCCTCCTCGAGACAAAGTCTGAGGATGAAACTCAGCTGTGACATCCTATTGGATCAGGCATTTCCTTTTCTGCCTGAATTGTTTGCGCCACAGTGACTTGATATTATGGTTCGAGATTAAGAAATCATAGCCATACCAAGAGATACAGATGTATGTGTGTGTGAGTGTGGGTATGTGAAAGCAGCAGCTTTCCAGGAAAACGTTTGGATATAATTCGCTCACCTCCACCTCTGTCCATCACTCACAGACCACCAGAGGAAGTTCGGTGAGGATTACGGGTCATGTCAGGCGGGCATTTCCAATTTCTTGACACAGGTCAGTAACAGACAGGCAACATGGTTTCTGAAATCTTTTTTTGTTCAGTGACAGAGAGAGTTGTTGGGAACAGGATCTGGCTGCTCCTGTTTTTTGTTTTTTTTCCCCCTCCGGATATCTGAAATCTAAAAATTGCCCAATTCCAGTTACTGGTTTATTTCTTAGTACATGTCTATTAATAATGACTCGTTGTTTTAAAAATATGAAGCTGATTGAAGCAAAGTTTGTCGTTTTAGTTTTTATTGTTTGAAAAAAAAAGAGGAAATGTCTTCAACTAGTTTTATAAAACCTTATTTAGAAATTTATGGCTAATAAAAGACTGTCACAATCTGCTGTAATCCAGATTTTAAAGTTTGCTTTGAGTCTTGAGTTTTTATTCTCTCTTAGGAACTGATCATCGTAGGAGCTCCAGGATCTTCTTACTGGACCGGCTCGGTTGTGGTTTACAACACCTCCAGCAACTCGATGTCGGTGTATCAGGATGACGAGACGGGAGCTGTCAGCTATGGGAGCTACCTGGGTAACACTTGATCCTTATCCTGCACAATCAGCATATGCCATAAACAACACCTGTGTTTTATTTAGTCAGATTTAGATTTAACCATCCTGATGCTCTGTTGTACAGTTCAAGCAAGCTGGATCTCTTCATATCTCTAACATTTTAAGCTGTGACTCCCTGCTGTAAACACATTCAATTATTTTTTTCATGTTCTTCAAAGTCTTTGGTATCTTTTCTGTATGCTTTCTTCAGTTCTATAAATTATACCTCCATTATTTTTGATCCAAACATCTTCATCAGGAACCAGAATAAACTTGTCAATTGTCAGCTATATTTTATAAACCTCCAATTCTGTGGCGTAAATAAGCACAAATGTATTTTAGAAAGTGTAGTTCAAAAGCCGTCTATGTTTACTGTTACTTCAGGATTCATTGTAAGTTAGAAATACTGCTAAAGTGAGAGGACATGCTGAGCTGAAAGAGGATTTTGTCCACCGGTCTCTTATCTCTGTTTCAGTTAGCTACGCCACGTTTCATTTGGCTTTTCAAACACACATTTTAGATACAGCGGAAGAAGGGAGGGTTCAGTCTCCACACCACTCTCACACAGAGGATAGCATGAGGATACGTTTTTATTCATATTTGCAAGATACACCTAAGACCATATTAAATGTATGTGTCGCTTAGGAATACATTTATGTTTGAATTTTCCCTGATTTCAAGGACACTAAATGTAACTATTGTTTCTCTCAATGCTGAGCAGAAAATCAGTTGAAAAGGTGTGATGTTCAGAGAGAAACACATAAGCTCAGAAGGAAGTGGGTTTTAACACATTTATCCACTGATCTTGTTTCCCACACCAAGAAACCTGTTCAGTTTGGTTAAAGGTTATTTCCAAAAGGTATTTCTAATCTGAGGAACAAACATTGTCATATTGTAATTTACTGATTATGGCTGTATATCACATTACAGTCTTGGTGCTTTGCTATTGTGAACGTGCAGTTATTGATAGAATCGTTTTAAGTTTGAGGGTCTTACCTATTTAGTAATTATCCAAGTTTTTTTGGGATACAATTATCCCAAAAGAAATTGTGTCCTGAATCTGTGCTCTGTGTTTTTTATAGTTGAGTTTATATTTACATATTTGTTTTGATCTGGTGAGGCCAGATCCTTTATACCAATGGTGTCAAATTCGTGATTTTAGGCCACATCAAAAATCTGAATGTTCTTAAAGGGCCGGTTGTGCCAAAATATATTGATAAAACCAATTAAACTGTAAAAATATCAATAAGTAGCTGCTCCTTTGGGATTATGTTTTAGTTTTCTTTCTTGAAATCAAAATTACAGATTTTGGGGTGAAAATTTTCAAATGTTCACAAGGAATTTTGACAATATTTGTGGTAATGTATGACGTTAAATGTGACTCACCGTATCAGCTACAGAGTCAATGTTTTTAACCAATTTTGAGAAAATTTGGAGTAAAATCAGAAAAAAGGACATTTTTAGACTTTGTGTGAATTTCACATATTTGTGAAAAACTGGAAGGATTTATTGATGTAATTTTGAGTCATAAAAAGCACATAAAAAGCTACGGCGGGCCATATTTCGCCCCCGGGCCTTGAGTTTGACACCTCTGCTTTATATAGTAAAACATTAGAATTGGAAGAGGGTGTACTTTCTTTTTTATCATCTCTATTTTGTGAGTTTTAATGTCACCTTGTCACAAATGCATTGAGTCATTCCCATTGCCTTTAAACCAAAGATACATCATGCTAAATGTCACATGCAGGTCTTTTATTCTGATCAAACAAACCTACACAACATTATTTATTCACAAACAGAAGACAACCTAACTATTATACACCCACCCTCTTAGAGGTTTAGTGTAGATTTAAATACAAGGACAAATATATAATAATACATCCTACAATGACTTGATTATCTAGTAAAGGCAGTATATGGGTATTGGCGTGTGGGGTCTAACCTTGTGGCTCCCAACATCAACCTCAACTCATCGAACCACGAAAGGTGATGAAACAATTTTCTCCCTAAACAGGAAGTGGTTTTGTGTGAGTGGGGCTGTGGAGGCTGATGTTAGCAGCAGTGGCAGCATTGCACAAATACATTTACTTCCTTTAAAATATCAACAACAAAACCTGAGAAAAGATTTTAAGGCTGGAGATGGTGGTGCGATTAAACTACCTATTAAAATGAAATGTTTGACTTAAATGTCAGCCAGGTGTTGAATCAGAGTAACTACTTCTATTGTTGACGTTAGTTTCATGTAATATGTTTTATCCTCAGTCGCCTATGAGAGCAAACATGATGTTCAGTTCTTGCCCATAAACTGTAGTAGGTATTGGTTTATTAACAGTGCGTCCTGATGCTTCAGGTTACGCTGTAGGAGCCGGTCACTTCCAGAGTCCCTCTTCCATAGAGGTGGTGGGTGGAGCTCCACAGTACAATCAGAAGGGCAAGGTAGGGCCAGGAGACTTATTTATGTACAATTTTACTTCACGTACTCAACCCTAAAGCAACAATCTGCTTTGTTTTTGTATCCGGTTGAGTTTCTTGAAGTTGTCGCCTGCATCGACGGTTGAAGTCAGTCTGTGTTTGCACATTTCAGGCCTTCATCTTCTCAACAGAGAACAGCAAAATGCTGCAGGTGGTTTCAGAAGTTACTGGACATGAAGTGAGCCTTTCTTTTAATCATCATGTTGGAACAATGCACCACATTTTATGTCTAAAAGATGCGTCTCTTTCCAGCTGGGGTCTTATTTCGGCTCCAGTCTTTGTGTGGTGGATCTGAACGCTGATGGTTTGTCGGACCTGCTGGTTGGTGCTCCCATGGCAACAGGGACCTCCAGGGAGGAAGGAAGAGTTCATGTGTACATCAATCAGGGGGAGGTAGGGACATTCATCCAAATATTTCTAGTTTCTTTCAAAACTTGGCTGAAAATATTAAGCACTTTGAGATGGAAAATATTAAGGAATCAACCCAGAATACAATTAATTCTCACAAAGGCGCAGCTGAAGGAGGCAGAGTTTAAGCTGACTGGCAGCGATGCGTATGCAGCACGGTTTGGAGAGACCATTGCTGACCTTGGAGACCTGGATGATGATGGCTATCCAGGTAGGAACCACACCTGCACAGCTAAAGAGACTGTGACAGTGACAAATAATACTATTGACTCTAATAATGTTACTTCCATTGTCAATTAATTATATCATAGCTTTATCATATTGGATCGATTATTGAAATAATCGTCAGTTAATTTAGTAATCGATTTATTTTTAACGGGGAAAATATGGCATTTTCTGGGGAAAAAATTAGTTTTATCTTCACCTGTTTCATATTCTGCAAGATTTTTCTATTGAGTTCATTTTCCTGTCCAATTATTAATTGGCTAATTGACAAAATAGTCACAGGTTTAGCCCAACACTGTACTGATGTTAAGTCAAGTAGATAGAACTTATTCAAGTCTTTATTTAGCTGCAGATGCATCCTTTATAATGTTAATGTATTTTTGCAATTTTTACGCTTCATTATTGCAAAAAATAAGCTCAAGTGGTTAAATGAAAAATCTGCAAAATGTGCCTTTTCTTTTATCTGATTGATTGATTGCTTGTCAGATTAATTGAGGACTAAAATCATGGCTAGTTGCAGCCCTGGTCCCTTGAAGAAGCTGTGGGTGGATTTGTTTTGCTCTAGGGCCCCTCAGCAGTTATAACTAGGAAGAGCTAAGAGTTGATTTTTTCCTTTCTGCTCTGATCTCCTGCCTCTCTGCCCCTTTATCAAATACCACCACCGTTGTTCAGTGGCATGCTGGGATTAACAACCCCAGGGCCACAGCCACCCCCCTCAGCGCCTGTTGTCACTTTCTGATAACAGAGCGCCATCCTGCCTTTAACACATTGCTCCTACACACACATATACAACACAGCCCCCTCACCATCTGTGTGTCTGTGCGCGCGTTTGGGTGTGTGTGAGGGGTGGAGTGTGTTATTAAGTTCATTAAACTGTAATGACAAACTGTTGCTGCTCTGTCAGTGAACGTGCCCTGTAATCTGCCACTGCGAGATAAAAAGCTACGTGTGAGTGCTTGTATTTGTCACATTGTGGAGACGTACACATTTACCCACGAACATGTGGGGCCTGCGAGGAGCCGAGTACTTTGAGTGGGTTTAAAATTAGGTTGAAATTCATTGGAGTTGTAGTTAGGATTAGAGATAAGTTGGTGTTTTCAGGAAATTAACGTGGTTCAGTAAGTCAAGCCAGTGTTTGTTCTGGTGATTGAATATTTGCCAAGTGAATGTTTGCGTTTCAGTTTCAGTGTGCTTCTGGAAAAAAAAAATGTTAAAGGCTTCTTTCAAAGAACCGAGGTTAAATATTAAAAGATAAAACTGTTTTTCTTTCCATGTTCACATACAGCGTTTTAGACAAATATCCACAACCTTTGAAGTTTTTGACATTTTGTCATGCTGCAGCCACAAATGAGATTTCATATAGTAGAATAACAATAATAAGTGGACAGTTATGAAGTAGAAAGAAATAAAAACTTACTCTAAAAGACCAGCAGCTGTAATTTATTTTACAGGAAAATTAATACAGGTAAAAAGATTTGAATATTTTTTTCAAACACTTCATGTTTGTCTGCAACAAGCTTAACTTTAGCTGTAATGACGTTACTTAAACAGTAATATAGCTTTTAAAAGTCAAATCTTAAGGCCATTTTAAGAGGTAACCCGTTGGTTAATTTATCCAACATAAAAATATACATTGCAAGGCAGAACATTTTTTAAATAAAGAGCAACATACACAATGTATGTTTCTGTGTGACTGTAAAAAAGACAAACAAAAGAGTGGAAGAAGAAGTCCTCAGAAACAGTGAGACCAGCTTGTGTGTGTGGTTGTAGATGTGGCTGTTGGCGCTCCACAGGAAGACGAGCTCAGAGGCGCCGTCTACATCTACAATGGCAGGAAGGAGGGTATTTCATCAAAACCATCACAGGTACAAACATCAACACAGAGCCAGAGGCGCCTGCATGATGGTGTTGCTGCGAAGCTCAGTGTACAAGCAGTTCAAGAAGAACGCGTCGCAATGAACAACTAATCAGCTGATTCCATGATGAATTGAAATGAGATAAATCATTTTCATACTGAATTGTTTTTTTTTTCTTTTTTTCACCATAATCTGTTTTGTATCTGGTTTTGGTTGTGTGTGTTTTTTATTTCCACTTTATTTACTGTTGATTGATGTGTTTTTTTTTTAGAAATTGAAAATGTCTTCCAGTGTGTTCTGTATGAAATTAAAATGAATTAGTCTTCTAGAGGGCGGACTTGCGTTATCAACATTTTACTTGAAAATGGTCTTAAAATGATTTAATAATTTCTAATTTCTGGGAGAATTTATCGCCCAGTAAACTTTGTTAATATCTTACTAGTGAGATATTAAGATTACTTTAATTATTTAGAAACACACTTCAATGTGCTTAAATCAATAAGACCTATCAAGATTTGTTGTATTTGATACTCTGAGAGTTTTTCAGTTTCTCTTTTGGTGACTCATGTATAAAGAAGTAATTTTCAGTTTCGTTGTGTATTTTACGAAGTAATTCTTTGACTTGATTTCCACTCTGTGACCTCAGAGGATTACAGGGTCATCCCTGGGTCATGACCTGAAGATGTTTGGACAGTCGCTGAACTCTGGGATTGACATCGATGATAACGGCTACAACGGTAAAGGATCTCATGTGTCCCTATCCGCCACATTGTCCTGTGCTGTTCTCACCGGATGAGCGCTGAATGTGGATAAATTGTGTCTCTACAGACTTGGCAGTGGGAGCTTTCCTTTCAGATTCAGCTGTGGTTCTCAGGTAAACTCATAAACATACTTTATGTTTGACCAAAACATTTTCTGATTATGGTGTGAAAAAGTTTTGTTCTGGTTCTACCCCACAGGACCCGTCCAGTGGTTCAAGTGAAAGCTTCTCTGATTCTGCCTGAGCATATCGACCAGCGGGGGGCGCAATGCCAAGATCACAAGACTCAGACTGTCTGCATCAACGTTACGATCTGCTTTAGTGTCACATTTAAACACCACAGAGGGGCAATAGGTACATTAAAGAAGTAAAGAAAACTGTGTAATGTTTTAAGTCTTTAAAGTCCATTTTACTATATTTAATATTACATTCATAAAAAAAACTATTAGCTTCAGTGTTTAAGAATTAAGTACTTAACTTTGACTTACTTATGTGGAAGATTTTTCCTCTTTCCTCTCCAGAGCTTCAGTATAATTTGACCTCCGACCTCCTCCATAAACCATCGTTCCCTCATCGTTTCTATTTCCACGGCAACGGATCATCGAACAGCACAAGGGGTCATATGAAGGCACGACACGGCCATCCCAGCTGTGCAACACATGTGGCTTACCAAAGGGTAAAACTCTCAGACTCAAAAAGAGCAAAAAAAGTAAAACATGCTGATTCCCGACTTCCCGTGTTTTTATTTCACCGCCGCGTGTCTTTTCCTTATCTACAGAAAGACGTTAAAGACATCTATACCCCAGTTCAGTTTGAAGTTTCCTATGGCCTCAGTGAAAAGAGGAGCCACAAAACCCCGTCCAGAAAATTAGCATTCATAAAACCCATTCTGCAGCACAGCGCAGGACGTCATGACACCATAACCAATCAGGTATCGATCTGTGTCACACAGTAAGTTAAATGTTTCATTTGCAAAATAACAAAATATTACTTCATAATGGATTTAATTTTATATATAAGTTGGATTATTACAAGTGCATTTTTTAAAATTTAGGTTCTTTATGGTAAAATGAGTGATCAACAAGGCGTTTGTTCTGTGTCCTTCAAAATAAAAGCCTCTTGTAGATTAGTATTTCCTTTCTCTAGTAAGAAATACAATATATAATGACAATAATATTAAAATCTAAATACAAAATATTACTTTGAGTAACACAATTCATTAGATAAACTGATTTAAAGGGGAGAAAATAGCTGCTTTAAAGTCAGATACCAGCAAACCCTGCTGCTAATCCAGATGTGTTTACAGCTGCAGCGCCTGCAGCACATTAGCCAACATCCGGCTCCTGTGTTTCACAAAAACAGAGCAGAAAAACAGTTAAGAGAGAGGGATTCACAGCTGGAGTGAGTCATGAGATCATTATTATTAATAATCTGTAACTGCAGGGGTCAGAAGTCAGGGGTCAAAGGAGCTGTTTGTAAGATCATCAGTGACTTCTGCTTTCATTCATTGTTGCTGGAGTCATAAACGGCATGACTCTCTATTTCTTTCTCTCCATCAGACTCGGTTTTCTCGCTCCTGCTCCATGGCGAACTGTTCGACCAACATGCAGCTGTCGAGTGAGCTACTGCTGCCGCAGTAAGAACATGAGAACACACACATGAAACAGGCACAACACGTACTCTGTGTAACTCAGAAAGAAAGAGACAGAGGAGGAAACTAAAGTCAAAAGTGACAGCGCAGTTGAAAACACCTCACAAGTCGCTGTGCTTCAAGTAAGACCTCAAAAGATGAGCTCTTCCTCTCTGTAATAATAATAATAATAAAACATGGATGTTTTTTCCCTGTAAACACATGATAATAATTAGTTGCAGGCAAACAGAGAACAAACATTTTCTCTGTTTTTAGAGTTCACTGCTTGCACTGAACTCTAAAAGCTGCCAGCATTTTAATCTGAATATTTAAATACCTCTTATTCTCTTCCTCCATTATCTCATGTTATATCTAGATGGAGATGAGCTGGTATTTCACATCTGCATTCACTTTTGCAACGCTGAACTAATTAAATGTACAGATATTCTACACTGTGAAAAAGGTATTACCATCAACAAGAATGGTGGCGTTTATCAGCAGATTAGGAGACGGATGGAGGAAGCAGCACAGTGGAAATGAGATTCAAGATAACGAGACCATCCACATTCAATTAGGGGATTCACCACAGGCTGATTAAATACAGAAAATAAGATACCATGTTGAAGTATTAAGTCGTCACACTGAACCTGAATGTTATTTATTAGTGGAACTCCAACATTTATATTTGTTGTTGATCTTGTTGCTTGTCTGCAGACAGCAGAAATTCTTTGCTCTCGGTTCAGGACAAATCGTCCTAAAAACCTCCCTTCTGAACTCCGGAGACGATGCCTTCCTGCCTCGAGTGACACTGAGATTCCCAAACAACATCCACTACATCAAAGTGCTACATAATGTGAGTTTACGTCATACTGAGAGAGGAAGAAACCATCGTTTGGTTTTACTAGTTAAGGTCTCAGTTCTGGCTAATTTTTGATGTTTCCGCATTGGAAGATATAACCTCTGATGTGGAAGAAAGCAAAAGTAATTGCTGATCTGGAACCAGGCTCATTACATTCTGTAAATCCCCACTTTAGTATGCTTCACACCAAATGAAAAACCAAATATCTTTAACCCTATAACTTCTTAGACTTAGATACCCTCTAAAATCTACTTGTTTGTTTCCGTATGAGCAGCAGGGCAACCTGATCAGTTGTGATGTCACAGAGGAAGTGAACACTACAGACGTAAAGGTGGACTGCAGAATCACCAGCCTCGTCCTCCCAGCCCTATCTCAGGTAATCGCACTGCTACTCGTCCCGCTGTGCATAACAGCGCCTTGGTTTACTACTTTCACAACAGCTGGTCTCCTACGATGGGGCCCCTTGCAAACGTATTCATTCCCCTTTGAGTTCTTGAACACTTTGGCCACAAACATGTCAGAAAACCAGAAAACCACAAGGAATCCCTGTTAGACACAAGCCATGTGAAGGAAGATGCTCTGGGTAGATTGGAATGAAATGTAATCAAAGAATTCACTGAAAGAATGCACAAAATTATAAAAGTCATTTTTTAAGAGTATTAATGTTAACGTCAAAAGCGTAAAAGTCACAGGTTATACTCTTATTCCCCACCACACTGATGGTTCACTGTCTGGTAACAATGAATGTGAACTTATGGAGCTGTTATTGCTCCTTAGCCCACTGGCTCAGAACATCCCGCAGTCCAAAGGCCAAACCAAGAGACTCCTCTAATCACAGCTCTGTTTCAGCGCAAAGAAAAAACCCATCCATCCATCCATTTTCTTGCACCCTTGTCCCTTAGTGGGGTCGGGAGTTGCTGGTGCCTATATCCAGCTGGCGTTCCGGGCGAGAGGCGGGGTACGTCCTGGACAGGTCGCCAGTCTGTCGCAGGACAACACGGAGACACACAGGACAAACAACCATGCACACACA